>WSTH01000955.1:0-16027 GCA_019616345.1 Ceratobasidium sp. 395
TCGACCGTGATCCTATCGCCATCCTCAACGAGAGCAATTGGGCCGCCCAGATGCGCTTCAGGTGTGACATGACCTGAATGTCAGGTAAGTAAACACGCAGCGAGGGGTGGGTATATGCGATAAGATCAATTGAACTACTACCAACCGATGATGAAACCTCTCGAGGCCCCCGAAAATCGACCGTCAGTGATTAAGCAAGTTGAATTTCCAAGTCCTGCGCCCATGATGGCGCCAGTAGGTCCTATGCAAATGATATGGCTTGGTGCTTCTGACTGGTAATGTCACAGGATATACATACCCAGCATCTAGCCACGCGAAATCAGCAACCTAACTACGTGCAACATAACAGTCACACGCTAACCTCTGGCATTCCGGGGCTCCCCTTTGGGCCTTGGTACCTAAAAATAACTACCTGTCCAGCTTTTATTTCACCCTTTTCCAGAGCCGGATAAAAATCTGCTTCACTGTATGCGAGCCATAAGTTAAGGTCAAACAGGTACAAATATCAGAGACAGAGCGCACTCACACGTCGAAGCATTTAGCCACTCCCTAGAATATTTGAGTAAGTTTTCGCTGTTGCATTTGATAACTGGTAGCTCTTGACTTACTTCGAAGAACAATCCCTCTTTTCCTGTCAATTTTGCCACTGCCGATCCAGGAGCCAAGTTTCCTCTCAAAACAGTCAAGTGACCTGTCTTTTTGATAGGTCGTTCGAGCGGCATAACTACCTGCTGTGCGCCCTCTCCAAATGCCAACTCTTCCACGTCTTCCAGATTCTCGGCAAGCGTTCGTCCAGTGACCGTCATCTGAGATCCGTCGATAAGGTCGGTATGATTGAGAAGATACTTGACGAGCGCAGGGATGCCACCCGCCCGGTGAAGATCTTCCATGACGTATTTTCCCGAGGGCTTAAGGTCTGCGAGGTAGGGAGTGCGATTGGAGATGGTTTGAAAGTCATCGATGGTGAGCGGGATGTCGCCAGAACGAGCAATAGCAAGAAGATGTAGGACCTGTTGGGAAAATCATGTAAGCCTGAAAAAAGTTTCCCGCGCGACTCTATGCTGACCGCATTGGTAGATCCTCCGATGACGTTCACAACAGTTATTGCGTTTTCCAGTGACTTTCTCGTGACGATATCCCTATTCTCATCTCAGGACCCTCTACACATGGCCGCATAAACGATCATCACATACCTCGGCTTAATATCCTTTGCCAACAAGTTCTTCAGATATTTTGCGGCGCGGTAGCATTCCTGCGCCTTCTCTATAAATGAATTTTGTCATCCATCATTGTATCAGTGTCAAAGGATACTGCGTACCAGGATAGACGGCAGGAATGGAAGCAGAATAGGGTAGACTCATTCCCAAGACTTCCAAAACCGAGCTCATTGTGTTGGCTGTATACCTATACCGCTATATTTAGTTCAGCCCACAAAGTAAACCAGTACAGACTCACATGCCACCACAAGCTCCCGCTCCAGGACACGCGTGCCGCACAACGTCAAACCGCTCCTCCTCGGATATCTTTCCCGTCTTCCATGCTCCGAAGCTCTCGAATGCGTCCGCAATATTCACAGTGCCACCCTTCTTAAATCCAAGGGCAGGGCAATCAACGTGTCGGATTCCAGCTTGGATTGTTCCACCTAGTATGATATAATAACCAGTATAAGACACAACCTCCCGAACTAGAACTTGTTGAGATGGACGAACCGTAAACCAAAATAGTTGGCCTGTTGTGCCGGAGCGCAGCCATCAAGCAACCTGGCACTATATTCGGAACTATATGAGTACAAGTTCTCGATGGGCAGAATGTTATCTCACTATTTTTGTCGCACCCGGGAAGCGAGATATTTCCGTCGTAGTGTTGAGCCTGTTTTGTGTGAGTTGAGAGCTAACGTCGCAACAATTCTTAGGAGACAAACCATTGTCACCTAGTCATATCGAACAAATTAAGTAAGGCGCCTGAAACGGATTGTAATTACTGACCGCTTCGATCGAGTCAGCAATGAGGTCACGACTAGGCAAACTCTGTAGACAGATAAGAATATGTTCGACGTAATCCCGCAATTAACCGAAAAGGGCATACATAACGCATTCCCTCAGTGGCCATAGTCATTCCGTCGCTGCCCGAGGATGAGCCTATCAGTCAATCTCATCAATACACAGAGTATTCACCTGACTCCAATAGTACTGAACAAAAACCCATTGATGTTTTCCGCCTCACATCCTTCCTTGACCCTTTTCGCAAGTTCAAGCTATAAAGCGTTATGAGTACTCGGATCCACGAGTGGGGGAGACAAACAAACCAAGTGTGCGTTGCATGGATTTCCTAAATGAAAATATCATTCGTTAACAGGTCAACATAGGGACAATAACCTGAACGTACCTTCCCACCACACAGGGCTGATTCCAACTTGCGGATTAGTGATGTTTTGCTCCGTCAACCCAACAGCGTAAACTGCCGAGTAGTGAGAAAACGCAAGTTTGGGTCATAATACTATCCGACTCACGCATCGCTTGAGAGCCTCCTTGAGCCTTTCGCGAAACAATTCAGTGTAGAAACTTTTGGCTACGAACAAAATACCGTACTGGGTTTTCAGTAAGCTGACTCGATATCTTGTTCAACTTCCCATCCGCCTGAGTTGGCGATGATCGCCGGTTTGAGTGACTATACAAAGATGGAAAATAAGCTGTAAATCAGAGCAATTCTTTCGACAAACGCACATTTTTACATCTCCCGCAGACATGGTTTTGATATGACTTAAGGGTAGTTGGCCCAAGTATCGCTAGGTCGAGTCACATAGGATCCTTTATACTCGATATGCATCCCGGGGGGTTCTAAAACTGGGGAAACCGCCGGTGGACGCAGATCATATGACGTGATATGTCATAGCCGGAGATGGAGAAGGTGCAGGTCGACCACTCGGATACGAGCCATTAATCATTGCGTTACATCTCTCATCGGGATTCTCGGTGAGGTACGGCAAGCGTCCCGAGCCAGCGCTTCATTCTGGATCTGAAGTCGAGGTTAACTGACCGTGGAAAAACAAGCTGACAGCCGTGTGACGTAATCTTGATTACCCAGCCGGAGTCTGGGACAAAAGGTGCTATAAAGTACCACCCAGTCACCACAAGACTGGGCTCGACATGAAGTCCAGACCCTCAGTATGATCGACCCACAGCCGCAGGGCTATCCAATTCCATCAACAGGCGTCTCGTGAAGTCCTTCCAAAATACATTATTATCTAGGGTCCATGCTTTCCAGGTGTTGGTGCGGCTAGAATGTGTGTCACTGGCACCGTTCTGGGACTTGGACCACGAAAAATAATCCGCCCAGTGCAAAATATGACTAGGAAACAGCTCATCCATGCCCAATCTTATATTTTAGGTCGCAGGTGCTCGAGTATTTCGTAGCTCTCCACCACGTCTCCGCGCTCAGGGATGAAAGGACCGCCGGTGGAGGGGAGAGTTATATTGCTGTGACAACTTTTTTTTTTTTTTTTTGAATCGATAATTTATTGTCAGATGAAGGCAGGGCCTTATGTACCGACACCGAAAACAGGAAAGGCACTAGACATCTAAGAGAGGAAGAAAGAAAAGAGAAAGAAGAGCGCCGATGGCGAGACTATCTACGACAAAACCTAGCTCAAATCTCGAGTCTGTAAGGGTACTATGCGATGTATCTATGCACTATCTAAAATGGTCACGGAAACGACCGGAGCTGTGACAACTAATAGAGGCCTGAATCATAGTGCTCAGGAAATAGGCCGTCTGCGTATAGCGGTATTAGCTCGGACGGTAACAGGAGGGACACGGATCATGAGCTCACCTATGAATACCATTTTCAGCAGGAACAGGGAGTAAGTACGTGGAAGAATAGGGCGGTAACACCCACCCACGCGCTGATTTCAGACAGTAAGTAGCCGTCCGCAGCTGGCTAAAGAGCAAAATTCGTGATGCTTTGACTCCTAGAATGCCGCATCCTGACACAGAGCTCACGCCTCCGCAGGCTGCGGTGAGATATTGACCTGGTAAATTAGGTCTATGATGTGCCACGTTATACGACGATAGATCCAAGTGGCCGACATCTCCGACATCGGTCCCTCAGTTTCATCAAGGAAATTAGTTAACCAAACGTGTAACCACGGTCGGATGGATAGGAGTCATTTACTTTTGAGGCACTGGTTAGTTATTTTTTCCATCTCTAACATCGTCTTCATATAGAATCCTTGTACTTGATTATATATGTTCATTATCGTGCGTTCACGAGTCAGAAGCGGATAACGCTTGGCCGTGGTGCTACTTCTACGATTGGCACAGGAGTAGATCACCTGCAAGGGGTAAAAGCTTCAAGTCACCCGAACAGTTCAGGACGCATTCTCGGCGTTTATTGCACAATTCAGCAATAAAGAGCTTACTTGATAGCCATAATAACAAGTTCTGTGTATTACCGACTCCACATGACAAAAAAATACGCGCATACAGTGTATCGACTTCCCAGGAAGAGCTTGAAGCTACGCGCAATCGGTCACGTGACCCTGGTTATGGTCAGCTCCAGGCCCTTCCGATTGCTGCGCAGATGCGGGGGCGACCCTGCAGCTTCATCATTTCGGAAGATTCGATGGCATTGTCCAGCCTGAGGCTTCATGGAACGTGGGCTTAAATTCTCGGTGGACTGTACTGGTCCCATCAAATCAGTGCCTCAGCCCCTCAACACCTACCTAGTCGAGCATACGACTCTATTTCAACGTTACTTGCTAGTCAAACTGAATGATGCTGAAGGTGGCACATGTCGTCATAGCCTTATTGATCACTGTTGGCGCAGTTACGCCACTGGTAGGATAACCATCTAGTTCTTCGATCGGTCGACTGAACTGTTTGCTGAACAGGTCGAACGCGATAACGGCGATGAGTTTATGCTGGTAACAAGCACTCTCACTATACTTGTCCCCAAGGTGATTTATAACGTTTCGACAGCGTTTGTGACCTCATTACTTACAGAATCGTAGACCAGTACGAGGACGACCAAGACGACCACGAAGACCATTACGAAGACAACCACAAGAACAATCACGGAGACGTTCACCGCTAGCTGCGAACCCACTACCTCCGTGGAGCCGGTAAGCTTACTTATAACCGTGTCCACGCGGATATCTAATGTCCTGGGTGATCGAAGACTACCACTTCGGATATATTTACACTCACCACCGATACGCCCACGACGACCGACACCCCCACGGAGACACTGACTACCGACACTGTAATCATTACTTTGACCACTGACACCGCGACTACGACCGCCACCGACTCACTGACCACCGATACTCTCACAACGGACTCCCAAACTACCGATACGTTGAGCAGCACTACCGATTCACTGACTGAGACGTTGACTACCACAACTGCAACCGGAACTCTGACGGACTTCACCACAACGGCGACAACTACTGCCATAGCCACAGATTCATCGGTATGTTCTCATTACCCAAAGTATTTTGACGATTCTAACCGTAATGTAATGCTGCTGTAGAGTTCTACCACCGAGACCTCCACTCTGCCGGGCTTCCGCCGCCATAGGTGGTTCTGGGAGGCATAGTTGCGTCTCAGGTTCTGCTTCGTGAATGCCAACATTTGCTTATGACTTGAATGAACTTTAGATTGGACATATCTAGGACAACTTGCTTCTGTAACGGCACTTGGGTTGTACATAACTAGCTCGGCTCTAGAAACTACCTGATAGTGAGCTTAGTACTGTTGTATCAACCCGGGACCGCATTGGACAATCAATAGACATTCACACAAATTTACAATTTTGGTGACCGAAAGCGAAAGGGTAGAGTTGTTTTAGAGGCTGGAGACCGGAAGCACGTGCGTGAGCAAATGCACACATGGCAAATTAATGTCTGAATGCCGTTGAGTAATTACCGAATGCCGCTCCACGCGGTCCCGAAGCTTCGCGGAATTTTGACGATACTGCGCTGATGCTGCGGCACCAAAGATACGTTTGCGTGAAAGACGAGTAGCATGGTATCTATTTGTTAACTTCTGAAGCGCGATTTTCGAGAGTTGTGCTATATTCCCCTTCAATGCTTTCGACGCTGAACCATGTTCTTTGGTAAGTTACTGTAATTGTCTAAGCCCATCAAGAGGCTCATCATGGATATTGTCACAATTTCATACTAATGTGGCAAGAAAATTTGGCTACAATGATTGCAAGAAACGAAATCTTCAACGACGTTGAATAGATCGTTCTCGGCGCTTGAGGGTGTAGTTTCGAAGAAATGCGGGTGAGCCAACGAGCAACCCTATTGGAGTTCAGTCTATTACGTTTTCAGGTGTGATACTCAAGGCCCCTGTAATGATTGGGATAAGCTTGAGGAGACAGACACGAAAGCGTAAGTGCCTATGAGCACTTATCCGGCCTACCATCACCGGTGCGCGCCCACGAGGGAAGCCTGAACATGAGCGCTCATCAGTGCCAGCACTCGAAGACGCCTACCTCAATACAGGATGAAGGCCGAGATCTAAGTTATACTACAGAACCATTACATAACGCATATATTAATGATTTGTAGAGCTCTATCTAAGAGTCGTCAGCAGTTTAAAGTGAGAGAGACGGGAGCCTTAATAGAGAAACTGCATGCGAAAGCCCGTCCGAGGCTTATTGGGAAAGCACAATCATCAAGGCGCCAGAGCCCATGCAAAGTAGAGCCAAAACCAATGTGGAGTATTGTGCGCCCGATTCTAGGCAACCCTGGGCCGAGTTGACTCCCATTCTCAGCGCGCCGGTAAACTTTGTACGAACGAAACACCGGGTTGAAATTTGAAAACACATGGGCAATTCTAAAGATGTATTCTTACAATGACCCTTGTTGACGCTCTGGTTGACGTTCACCGGGGCTCGTGCAGCTATATGATCCTGTGCCGAGTTCAAACTCATTCCTAATCGCGAGAGCCGATAATATTACCTGGGGAGACATGCGAGATATCGCCCGAGCTTCAAGGTTCAATTATAGGGCCATGTTTCCCCACTATCATGGTTCTGAGCTCTCATAGAAGCAGAAGCGGTGAAATTTTACGAGCCTAAATTGACAATACTATAGAGGGGGGGTGATCAAACTAGTTAAAGAGCCGATCGGTAAGTTGCAGCGGCTTGGAGGAGTTCCTACGTGAAGACTCAGTCGTTCATTCCAGGAGTAGAGTTGGGGATCCGAGAGGAGCAAGTGCCTAGAGCGCGACAGTATTTGGCTACCACGAGCTGATCAGGTGCAGATGTATGCGTAGCTAGAATGGCGCTAAAATTATCAGCGGGTTCAACCCAGATGCAAAACACGACACACGTGATCGCGGGGTTTTTTCCTATTTAAAAACATTACACGTGATCGCGGGTAACGGGAGAACACACTTCATCTACACGGCACCTCGAGTCTCACCTTGATCGTCCCCCGTGTAATAGTTTGACTTTGGGAGACTAACTTCGACACGCCCGCCACAACTCCGCGGTTTATTTTAAGCGAAGCACAATTTCCGAGTAGCTCTAAACACCTTAACTAAAGATGCTAGAGGTATGTTCTCAAAGTGCATGGTAACGGGCACTCTACCAATTGCAATACCTTACCATATAGCCGTGCGGCCATGCCTCGATTTCCAGCGCCTTTTCCTCATCAGAAGGGGTGCGGCCCGCGATTAGATCTGCTCTCGCCGAGTGGAAGTCTGCACGGAGCCTCCTGGCTAGTACGATACAGTCCTATCTCTCCGCTTGTACCGATTTGCACACAGCTTGCATAGGAGCTACCCACCACCTAGCCGAGCGGCCTGTATTCGAAGAGACGCTTGTTACAATTGACTCCGAGCTCGAATCCCTTGCTCTCGAGGAAAACAGACTACGTGATAGTCGTATCTTATTCACCACTACGAGGAACAAGTCGGCGAGGCTCTCCTGCGTGAATACGCTTCCACCCGAGGTCTTGGTTAAAATTTTTGCGCTTTCAAAGAACTATTGTGAATTTGGAGATATCCCGAAACCAGATGGGTTTGCTAGTGTCTGTTCATACTGGCGGCAGACTGCAGTGGCTGCGACAGACTTGTGGGCTCACATCGACATCAGCCCAACGACTCCAGAGAGCCGAACCGAGCTATTACTTGGCCGGTCAAACAACAAGGCTATACATGTACACGCGATCGAACCAATGGAGTATGTGGAGCTCTACGACCTCGACGAACATACTTACGGGCGCATCGTTTGGACGATGATGAAACCGCTCATACCGCATCTATGTCGCCTCCGCACCTTCAGCATCGAGTCCTTCAGCCTTGGGGGAGAATTTATTTCAGCCATATTCAATGGGTGGTCCGATCCCCGTTTTTCTGGTGGCCCTATGTCTCTATCAGTAGAGCGGCCAGCATCTGGCGAGCGACTATGCATCCGCAGCCAAAGCAAAAAAGACGAAAATCTTGAAAGGCTGCTACTAGCCGTCAGCACTCTCCACCTCGATGGCGTTACCTTCGACTGGGCTAGCGGCGTATATCGTGATCTTGTCGATCTTCAACTCAACTTCATGTGTGATGTTCGCCTACCCATTCCGCGGCTTTTCAATATTTTTTCTGCATCCCCAGCTCTCCATACTCTCAAATTGAAGAACGTAATAGTGCACAGCGTTTTGGGTTGGAGACGTCGTGACTTCGTCGCAATGGAGTGTTTAGAGGTTTTGGGCCTAACTGAGATGGAACCAAGTAGTGCGGGCTCACTTCTCTCTTTGATTACTCTGCCCGAGCTCCGCGCGGAACTTAGTATTGGTCTCGACCCTGATAGTGCAATGGATCACCAGTTGCTTGATTTTTTGACTCGTTGCAAGCCCATTGCATTGCACTGCTACTGTCGGGACGGGCCCGGCCGCTCGCTATATCAAGGCTGGAAGTACTTGCTCCAACTCCTTCCTCGCCCTCAGACACTAGTATTGGATAATTTTCGTCTAACGCCGGGGACCCAGTCGGATGTGCTTCTGAGTCCGCCAGAGTTTCTTCCTCCCCCGTACAGTGTGGTTTTTCTGAGATGCAATCTAGACCTTGAGTGCTTATGGGAGCTTTTTACCTTACTTAGGGCTCAGGATCTACGCTTTGAGATGTGCTCAACGCCCAACCCACGTCAGGACATGGAAGGTATTCAGACATTGTTGTTAGAGATATGCCCCGAGCTTCAATGTTCGGTCTCAGATGTTGACTCGACTTTTGCGCAACTCGAGTGTCGTTCAATGTTTGTTGCAAGTTGAGCTACTGAGCCAGGAGCCGGACGCGACGCTCGGAAACGGAAGAGAAACGAATGTATATAGTAATGTATGGAATAAAAGCGAGTGGGACGTATGAGTCGGCTAACGCCGTCTACCGGCGGAGTGCTTCGGCGCGCGGGGCATGACGGGCGGCTCGGGCCGCGAGAGCGACTCGCGGGTCGGGAAGGGTGACGGCGAAAGTCGACAGGAACGTGTCTATCGGTAGGGGCGGAGTGGTGGGATGAAGAGGTGGGCGCGGGGGTGCGCGAGATAAATGAGGTCGGCCGCAGAGCTAAAGCGCTATGTAGCTAAACATGTGGTCGCTTAAGTGCCGAGCAAGACCCTAGCCTCAGTATTGCTCGTGCTACTGTGCAGGCTCCGGCGCACGACTCCACCGGTGTGATTTTTTTGGTCGTTTGATCTTCACTGCTTGTTTGACGTTCTGCCATGTACTAAATACAACATACGGTATGGGCGCGGCATGTGTAGCCTCAGACTGCTTGCTGGTTTGTCACACACATACTAGTATCCTCAATAGTGTGCTACTCCATAAAGCTTTGCGTGAGCGGCTGAGATGATTAAAGAGCCGGCCCACGGGTAGCAGCGGTTTAAAGGAGCTCCTACGAGCAGACTCAAACGTCTGAGTCGGGAGCACCAGCGTTGATTTGACAGGGTCATTTGGCAGATATATGTGCGACTCGGATATGGCTCTAGACAATCACTGACACATATCCAAACGACACTATACATCACCCCGCCTGTCATCGACCGCCGACCCGAGCGCGCTCCGCCGAAGCCCCTATTCCTCTATTGACTTCTTTACCCAAACTCAGCCACCCCCAGGGGACACTCGATGCCCGTTCTATAGATGGACCGCTCCAACGGCTTACGGCAGCTCGGTGGCCACCACTTCACCCCAACGAGTATAGGGGCTTCCAGCGCACGGACCGCTTTCTCTCCTATAAGTCAAGCCTAGCTGCGCGGTTCAAGTCCAAAACCTATACCTTCATCCCCCCTCCCACTTTCACCTACGCCTTGGCCACTCGCCGCTTACAGCCAAATAGCCACTACTTCTACCTATTCTGATGTCCACAATCACGCTACTCTCGACGCACTTCCATCGCGTTCGTTCTGCGCTTCTCGTGAGTGCTCTGTCGTAGCCTCGTCCATAGTTGCTACTCATCGCTGCCTATAAAGCCTCGATGAGCTCGCCCTAGTCCTCAGCGCAATGTCTTTCCTCCTACCAGAGCATGGGGCTCGCCCCTCAGCCAAAAGGTAACGTCCCACGTCTTCATTCGACCTGTTCACTGACGCTCACTTGCTCAGGGGCCCCTGAGTTGAGCCAATCAGTCTTTCATCTTCCTCATCGTCTTGAACACTCGAGCTCTACGCCGCCATGGTCAGTCTTAGCACACGCGTCCGCGACTCTACGTTGATATACCACTAGCTCCGACTTCACCCAAAACCGTCTTCAACCCAAACTCCATACTTGCCTCCTCGCTACCCGTTTAGCACCTATCAACTGTCCCATCGGGACCGAACATTCTTTCTCTCGCTGTGAGCTCCAGCACTGGTGGTTATATGCGCCTTACGTTCACCACTGAGGTCTTTTCAGCCTATCTATCGCACACCAAACCCATCATTAACAAACAAGTCTTGAATAGCCCAACACCCTCAAACTCAGTGCCCATACACTCTCTTATCCTTTACTCTCGTTCTTTATCTCTTTATCTCTATCTTTATTCTTATCTATCTTTAGTTTCCTAGTTACACTCTTGTACTTCCTTCTATCTGCATACTACAACCACCAGCTCCAACTCTCCTAGCCGGTATGTCCGCCCTTGCTCGATACTCGTCTACTCGCCTCACTCACTCGACTTGTAGCACTCGTCTCCATCTGCACGTTGCTCGCCTATAACCCGATCACCGTCTGTCCTTGGTCCGCCCGTATCCTGCGCTGCGCTTCTCTGTGCAGCTGCCTCCGTGATCAGTGCGACCCGGACGGACGACTCGGCTTGGACAAAACGTCGCACCAGTCCCGACCCGAAAAGCGCCTGCCCTGTTCGACCTCGAGCTCGGCGGTGCCGTCGGCGTCTCGTCGGCGCCGAGTGGCGGTCCGAGTCGGACGACCAGCGACCGTTGGGGGTCACGCGTCCACGGATCTAACGTCTGTGGGCTGCGCTGAAGTGACCGCGACGGGCTGGTAACGTCGGCCGGACGAGCCTTTGGATGGTGGATCGATAGAGGTCTCGCCAAAGCATCGCGAGCTTTGGTGAGATCGTCATGCGTCTACCTACGTAAGTGGGTGGGCTGCTGAAGTGACGAGCGACATGGGACGAGGAAAGAGCGAGCATGGGAAACGCCGGCCCGAGCTCTATGAGAAGTAGGTGGTCCACGAATCTGTTCCGCCGTGCTGACGACCGGATATTATCTAGACCGTTGTAGCATCTGAAATCGAAGTAGTACTTGACCGCATGGGCCGGGCCGTCTTGAACCTCTTACCTATGATATCATTACTGCCTATATGCGCACTTGTCTTCATATAATCTGTCTCAATAAAACCCCACTCTGCCACTTCTCTGCGCCTTAGTCTAAGAAAGCTTATATATCGGTGTTTCCTTGGCTACTTATAGCTTAAGTCGAAGGAGCTGGCGAGAAGGCGTGCTTATATGCTTATATGCGATACCACCAGAACGGCCTCCTCCCCTTGCGCATAAACTTCGCATAAACTTTGCATGACAAGATTTGTGTTGTCAAAATTTCCCACACTTGCTACTCTCGAATGAAGTGTCAGACTGACGAGCCGTCTAATTCGACACCTCACGGACACGCGGTTTGCTCTTAAAAGAATAAACAGCCCTTTTTGAATGCATTTCAGACTAAAAGCGCGTCTATACTCCGTGTCCCGGTCAAAGAACCACACAGTACGCGATATCACCAGATAACCAACCCAAGCCCCTGAGTTATCTACTTCTTCTCGATCTTCCTGAGTAGAATTCACTCGCCGAACTGCGAGGTTGAAACACCAAGCTCGCACAGGCGGTTTACAACTGAGGAAAAGCTGCTGTTACGCGCAAATATTAGATTGGTAAAAGTGAAGCGAGGAAGAGATGAAAACGTACTCTTCCTCAAAGAGTTCCTCCGAATCGGCGTATTTCTGGACCCATGGTTTGAACTTCTTGTCCTGGACAAGAACATTGCCCGTCCGACGCCCCCACCGAGTCATATCAGTGGTAGTTCAAGGATCGAGGTTTGGATAAGACATACGGAAGCATCATCTGCAGCGTCTTGGTCGCCTTGTCCTCCAGCTGCTTAGGGCCGTTCCACTTGCGCCACTGTCACTTCACATTAAAATGTAGTTTGAAGTAGTCGTTGTCAGCGTTGTAATGATTTTGCGTTGTAAAATGTGGTGGTTCAGTCAACGGTGGGAAAATAAGCGCCCGGCGACCGGAATTTCACGGCCCGGGTTCTGGCCTTGCTTAGTGGAGTCCTCGTCTGTAATCGAACACTCGATTAGAGACTTTAGGCAACTCTCTTGTCGTACAATGTTCAATTCTTGAGATTAGTGTCGCCCTGGTCTTATTGGTTGTTGATTGTCTTCTAATCGTCCTGTTTTGTATCGATCTCCCTGCGCGTTATGGCAGTTGGTGAGCATGATACATGCAGCCTCAGCGTGCTTTATGGCTCACCATTGGGTACAGCATTCTCAATAAAACCTTATCTTGATTCGTTGACTTTTACCGTGTGCCTTGTGCTCTAGTAATGAGTACACAAGCCGTTCAAGTGGCGTTGTGTGACGGTGCTTGTTTTCATGACATATGGTAGACGCAATACAGCCGCTCAACAGCCACTAGCAATATATAACCAAAACCACATTACCCATTACCCCAAGCCAATTAACTTATTATCGGGCGGCGCAGCATTAGCGAGTGTATTTAACTCTACCCGAATAGTACGCACTTAAACCTTCCGTTTGTGAGCCTCGAAAGTTAAACCGGAATTGTCACAAAGTCCACGGGAGCTAATTAATTTGAATAACAGGGTACCTGCTTGCAAACATGGGTAGTATTGGAATGAGCCATGCCATACTGATCCTGTTGGCTGCAACTGGGACAATACTGGTGCTACTATCGGGTGCATTTGCCATGATGCGGAAGCGGAAGTTGCGACAGAACATACCCAGTGAACAACTTCCAGGCGTCTCAACCACTCGTACACACGGGCGAAGAGACCCGATGGAGCTACCGAAGTACTCCTCTCGGGCACTTGGGGGAGAGTATGTTCTCACCAGGAATGCAATGCCTCTCGATCTTGAAATGGCGTCTATGGGGAGACCATTGCCCCCAGATCGGTCCCCTAGGAGACTTGGCGAAATACCCAGCCAGCCGCCTCCCGCGTACGATCCTGCGGCCCCTGGACTCTTCTGATCTCATGCAACTGTACCTATGGACCAAGCGCGTCGATGTATCAGGGGTTTCATATGTGTCCAGGGTGAATGTCCTGTATCTGTTTCTGGTTTGGTTTGAGTGGTACATCTTGTATATCTATTGACTATATATCTAGAGAGCGATGAGATCTACTGGTACATTTAATTAAGTTAACTCACCGATTTCGTCATGGCGTCATCACGGTGGCCAACATTTGCCACCGTCAAAGTTTAATCAACCGAGCATCACGTGACTTTTTGTCTTTCAAGATTTACCACGACCACTCAACCATCCGCAAAATCTTCGGATGCGGAGAGACTGAGGAGCGTCTTATGAGCCTGTGTTCAATTTGTTCTGCTATGCTAATCACTTCCGATGGCTCTGAGCTCCAGGACCGGTGGGCCTGGACCAACACGTGGGAGCTAATAACCTCTGGATCTAGTACCGGCTGTTAGGCTTAACTGGCGAATCATATGCCTCTTATTTAACTTGGCTTTTGGGACTTAGAATTCAGACTCCGGGGCAGTACGGTATTCCCACCAGGCACTTGGTTCATCTCTCACGAATTAGCCCAACTGAGCTGTATTTCGCCAACCAACCTGTCTGTATATCTCAATCCGGTCAATGTGCCTGGCCCCTCCACGTTAGCCAAGTTACCGCGGCCCCTTTTGTACCGTCGGTGTCCCTCGTGCTTAGCCGCCGGTTCAGTAGAGTTAGCAACGCCACGTTGTGGAGTGCAAGAACCTGATATTACGATCATTTAGGAACTGCGCTGAACGTAAGCCGCCGGTCTTTGCGGCTGATTTCCACGTTATGTGCCCTCTATCTGAAGTATAAAGGTCGTGATATTCTCCTCACATCAGTACAAACATTTGGATACTACTATCATGGCACCCGTTGCAACCGTTTCGAGCGCGACGGCACAATGCCCTGTCATGAGTGGTAAACCAATGAAGGTACGAACTTATTTTTTTCTCCGTGACCTTATCCTTACGTCGCACGTAGGGTAACTATCCTCAGTATCATGGCGGCCCCAAAATACCAGACGGCATTGCGAAAACAATGAATCTCGCCAATGGGCGCCTCCAGGAGCCAGTGTCGATGCCGACAAGTTAGTTGTCCGCGTCAGTCTTATATCATTATACTGACGAGGTTGATCAGCTTATCCAATGGGATGCAAGGAGAACATCTGCCATGGAAGGTAAGCTCAAGTGTATCACTCCAGCCCGGCCGTCGACCCTAACGAACTTGCAAGTATGATGGTTAAGCATGATGAGCCACTTGGCGGAATGGAACGAACAATTGAAGAGATTTGGTCTGAGGCTGAAGAGGTATGAGAAATTTACTACCGGCTAGCTTCGTATTAATGCTCTTCGATTCCTAGTACTTGGCTGAGTTCTACAAAGAGAACAAGTTGCCCGTCTGCGATCTACTTGCACGCCTGAAGGAGGTTGAGAACGATATTCGCCGACAAGGGTGCGTCATCACATAACTATTCAACATCACTTACTCATAGTGCTCGACTAGCTTTTACACTCACACCTACGACGAACTCTCATTTGGTGTGCGAACTGCATGGCGGAATGCTCGCCGTTGTATCATGAGAAGCCAATGGTGTTTATAACACAGCCTTTCTTTAGCCTTTGCTGAAACTAGTTCCAGGTCAACCATGCATACAATTGACTGTCGTAATGTGACTACCGGCGAGGAAATGCTGGAAGCCTGCTTCCGCCATATTGAGATCGCTAATAATGGCGGTCGCGTTAAGCCTACTAGTTCGTAGTTGTCAACCCAGTTCTACTACAGCAACACTAACACACTGTATCAGCGACTATATTCCCCCAAAAGCTCCCAGGAAAGGAGAGTGGGCGCATTTGGAATGCACAGCTTATGCGGTACGCAGGGGTATGCTAACTACATTACATCCACATACCTCTTCACTACTAATAGTTCCGTAGTACAAAATGCCTGACGGCTCTATTCTCGGCGACCCAATGAATGTAGAGTTGACGAACCGGGCGATTGAGCTTGGGTGGCAGCCCAAGTATGGTCGATTCGATATCCTTCCTCTGATCGTCGTCCCTGGCGGGGGTCAAGGCGAGCCTTTGATGTGCGAGATCCCGAAGGAGAATATCCACGAAGTAAAAATCACTCACCCAACCTTGCCTTGGTTTGAAGAGCTTGGTTTGAGATGGTTAGTTGTTCTTCAGTTATTCGCAGTCTGGTAAATGCTCATTCCAATACACCGATCCAAATTGCAGGAATAGCCACCCCGCGGTTAGCAACCTCACGTTAAGCATTGGAGGTATCGACTACACGTGTTGTGCTTTCAGCG
>WSTH01000956.1:0-16019 GCA_019616345.1 Ceratobasidium sp. 395
TGGTCGAACAACAGCGAGTGAACGAGACGAAGCAATCTTATTTGTCCCAAGCCCGTAGTTCCCTCCGGTGGGAGGATGCACAAGCGACAGGAGACACCCATCACGACGACGTTGTTCGGCCTGAGAAGCCTCGCCGACGGGAGCACGATCGTCGGTCTCGCGAACACCTGGCCGACGCCGCAGTCGACTCACATCACGCTCGGGAGGAGACCTTGCACCAACGGGAGACGTCCGTGCCTGCAGAGGTGCACCTTCCCCGTGTCAAGAGCGCCGAGCGGGTAACCCAGAGCGCCGAGACCTCCAGCGGGTCACTCGAGGAAGAAGTGCTTAAACTTGAGCGCGAACAAGCTGCCCTCGCCCGTCGCATTCAAGAACTCCGCGCCGCCGCGGAAGCTGTCGCGAACGCCAATGCCAGCGCGAACCCAGGCCCCAAAGCTGCACCCGAGCCTGATCGCGGGCGTGAGCGGGAGCGTGAGCACAAGGCGAAGGTGGGGGAGCCAAAAGTCAAGACCGAGGCGCGCAAGCAACAGAGTAGCGAGGGCGACGTATTTAAGGCGATGCAGGAGCGGATGCAGGAACGACTTCGCAAAACAGAGGACACGAAACCGAACGATTTCGTACGGAAGGCGAAGCGAGCCGCGACGATGCCAGGTCTCGAGCAGGAAACCCCTATTAGTTCTCCTGTAGCTCGTCCAACACCGATCGTTTTTGGCGAGTCGGAACCCACCGAAAGCCGCGGTGTGCATTTCGCCTCCGACAAGCCGAGCGCAGAACCAGTGCGACCGACCATCCCGCGTGTTCGTACCCCTGGGCCGAAGGTACCAACCCCCACTCGTGTCCGCACCCCTAGTCCGAGATCACATTCGCCTGTCGGCCACAGCAGTCCCTCGTCCATTGCATCATCCAACGCTACTCGTGACACGTCTCCTGGGCACGAGGCCACATCGTTAACCCACGAGGCGGCGGCACCTGAGCCTGCGCCGAAACCTCAACCAGCCCCGATCGCACGACCCCCTGCAATTCGACAACGCGATTCTGGGTCAAGCTTTATTCCCCATCCCGAACGCCCGAAGTCCGCAGCAGCGACACCGGGACTGACGGTGCCGCCCCATGTTAACACCTCGGCTTCCCCTGTCGATGCTCGCCAGGACCAAGAGCCGTCTCCTATGAACGCCAAGACCCCGCGTGCATCTGCATTTGACCCAGAGCGTACCCCTCGTGCCCCTGCCTGCCCGGTACCTGAGCCCAGCAAACTTGAGACGTCTCCTCCACCTCGTGTGTATGTCTCCCCTAACCAGGCTCGTGCTCGCGCCCAGGAAGAGAGTTCGAAGCGCCGAGTTGACGAGGAGGCCTCGAAGCTACGAGTCGACGAAGAAACTTCGAAGAAACGAGTCGATGTCGCGATGGGGGCCACCGTTGCCGCCGCTGCCGCCGAGGCTTTTGACCGTGCTGGTGGCAAGAAACGCACCAAGGACGCCGAGCTGCAGGCACATGAGGAGAGGCGCGCGGCCGAGGAACTTCTGGTCAGGGAGCGGCGGCGAATGGAAGATGAGCGTCGGGCCCGCGAGCGTGCAGAGGAGGCTAGGCTTCGGGAGGCTGCCGAGAAGCGAGACCGAGAGGAGCGCGCCCGAATCGAGCGCGACAGAATTGAACGAGAGAGGACCGAGCGCGAGCGACGAGAGAGACAGGAACAGGAGAAACGTCGGTGGGCAGAGCCACAGTACGAACGTGCTCGCCCTCCACTGAGATCCGAGACGTCCCTCATCGACGCCTGGAACTCGTACGAGCTTCGTTGGTCTGCCCTGAGCGTTGCGTCCTCAACCCAACCTATCAGCTTCCGCAACATTCCTTGGCCTCTTTTACATATCCCGTCTGGACCCGAGTCGATTACTCCACAGGCCGTCGGCGCCTTTCTCCTTTCTCCTCTTCACTCTCAAGACAAGTCACGAAAGGAGAGACTTAGGATGGCGATGCTCCGTTGGCATTCCGATAAATTTGAGGGCCGGTGGATGACCCGTATTGACGAATCGGAACGAGCAAAGGTCAAAGAGGCGGTCGGCGCTGTCGCCCGCTCCCTGACCGAACTTATGACAAAACCCGACCTCTACTGAGCGACATACTGTAATATATTCTCCGGTTCACATGTTACCATCTGATTCATGCCTGTGTATTTATTTGAACTTCCCTGTATGCGTATCCCCCTGCTTTGTTCCGTTGTCTTCTGGATATTAGTCCCTTTGTTTATTCGTTCAGGATTGGTCGCTGTTTGATTGATTGATTGATCGCTTTGTATATGCTTTGGTATGAAGCTCCTATACATGTTCTAATTATTGATTACTCGCAAGCATCGCATGGTATTAACAATAATGGTAGAAGCTATTGAAGCAAACAAGAAATTCTGCTCTACCGCACCGTTACGCATGGACGTCCCTGGATACAATGGTTTCTCCGCCATGCCGTGCAGAAATTGGTATCTTAGCATAGGCTTTAGTCTTCGTGTCACGAGACTTTGCCCTATAACAACACACACACCTGATAAAAGAGAAGTCATAGGCTGTAGTTATACTAATCTTGAACGCTTCTGATGATAAATATAACCTGCCGCCTCCAGGGCAAACAGTTTCAGCCATTGTAATCTCGGTTAGAGGCTATCCATACATAACGAGCCATCAAACAAGAATGCTAAAATACGGAGTCAACCGTTATCACAATTAAGAGCGACCGTATTATAAATAATCGGCAAATCACTACCTCGCTTCTCCTCAATTCGCTTAATAGCGCGCATCTCCTCCTCCCTCACCATGAAACGAACCATCAGGTGGGTGTGGAGCCGATACATTATGTTGATATAGCGAGCTGGAAGGGTGGAGGGCCTGCCCCCAGCCACTTTGACCAAACGTATCCATGGAGATCTCCCCCATTAGAGGGTAACTGGACGATAGCATAGGCGAGGACCCTTGAGAATGCTGTCCAGAGCTGTAAGGACTTTCCGGCTCGTCTTGACCCCATTCGTGGACAAAGCGATAGAACATGCGTGAAACTTCTTGGTCGTCCAGTTCTGGCTCTGCAAAGGCCTCCAGCGAACTAGGCACAGGCGCCGACGACGATGCGACGGGTCTGAAAAATGCGTTAGCGGCATTCGAATTTAGTGAAAGTATTACACACGGATCACGGATCTGCCCCGATACCCGGCCTTCGAGTTGCTCGGCCAATTCTCTAGCATACGGCCAGGTTAAAGCGATTTCACGCAGCGCACTTGTACAAACGTCCACTCCTTCCTGGGCAACAGAGCGCTTCTTCAAGGCCGATTCAGAAACAGTAGCTTCTTGAAGGAGGAGCGTAGTTCCACACGCAGTAATAACCTGCAATGAATGGTTATGTTTGATCAGTTAAAATGGACGGACTAATATAATGTATTGTACTTGGAGCATGTTGCGAGGGAAATATTGGAGGCTATGCGATTGCCGGAAAATACGGATTAACTGGACAATTTTGTGTGCTGCCCGATCGCACATCTTAATTGAAAGATCCGCAAATAGTCGAGAATCGCGAGTGCTCTGGCCAGCCGTTTGTCCTTGCGGATAGAATGGCCGGTAGAGATATATCAATGTCCACCAGTAACAGATGTTGAGTATGATCACGTGTGGCAAGGGAGCCATGTTAGACCGAGCGTAAACCAATAGTTCTCGAGGCAGGTTATTAAACCAGGTGTCCAGCTGGAGGCTGCGTATGATCCTTTTTAGTTTTTGATTCTTCCCGGTGGTCAAAGTTAACATACTGCAAATTGATTGCTTTGCTGTCTTCTGGAGAGTCGCTGGCGTTTGAATGATGATAGCTGCAATGGTGACATCAGCATCAGGGAATCAACTAGATAGCTTGGTATTCACATCGAGTCCGCGATCTGGGTTATAATCAAGATCAGTTTGCAGCTTTCGTAAAATACTTGAGTGGTGCGATTGCGTTGGGCGTCAGCAGGCGTCAATCCGTGTTGCGGCAACCATGGCCATGCCCTATTGTCAAACTCAGGATCCACGATAGGTAATACAGTCCCGGCATGTGGTAGTGGCACATCATAGTCCCGTCCGTAGTCGAGTGCCTAGCCCCTATTCATTTATGAACCATTAAGTGTTTCAAGAGCGTACCATTAGCTTATCTAGTAATCCGCCGGCACTCGTATCAGTTTCTCTGACCCTGACAGTAACCTAAGGCGTACCTTGGGAGAATATCGACCAAGAGCCCCAGCTACGAATCATAGCGTCAAGGGAAAGACCACTTTGTATGTTCGTTTCAAACTGGTTTTCAGTGAATATACCGACTGAAACACGGTGATGTCAGTCACGTTGAACCCAGGTATTCGATCGAAGTCTTACGAGCTTGAGCTGCCCTTACGCCCATCCCTAATATGCTGTTGATCAATTATCGGAATATGGAGTAAAATGTAACCCATAAACCAACCTAAGTACATATAGCCCGCATTCCGCTCTCCGATCCCACAGTAATACTCGGCCAACAGTGTGAGCGCTTGCACTAAACTATGTGTCGGGCGTGCGAACTCGCTGTCTAATAGCTGCTTGGCTCGGCCCGCGAAATGGCTACGGGTTGCCAACGATCTGATATTTGGATCGTCCGAGAATGCGGCAGCGAATGCGAGCAAAGAACAGTGCAAAAATGCAGAGTAATACGGCATTGAGAAGTTTAGAGACTCTGCGTGGGTATTGGAGTAAAGCATGTTGTGTAAAAATACCTCTGGTATCATTGGGATGAGCCAGATGACTTGGTAGTTGAAAAAACGTTGAAGCAGCACGTCATGCTCGTGTCTTGATAATTGTATGTCGCCAAAGGGAACAAGATGTCGACTCCAATCGCAAGCAAGACTTAGTCGGGCTCCTTCCGGCAGCTCACTAACTGGGATCGATGTGTTGATATAGAATATATACTGGTAGATCGGTTGGGATATATAGTGGTCCACGATTGGTGTTGGAGGGTGCTCTAGATATGGTAACTCAGTTTGATACCCAGGCATCGGGGAAGAGAGGACATTATATAGAACGGGATTACTTGTTATCTAGCACACATACTTTCAGGAAAGGAATCAACAGCGCTCACCACAACTCACCACGTGTGGGGAGATGTTCGGAAAGGAGTCGGACTCGGAGGAGCTCGCTCCTAACTGAGTTGGTAACAACTCCCCCTGGTCCCATGTGTTGGAAGGATATAGGCTAGCCGTGTTGGAAACAGCAGTTGGAGCCACACCTCCCGGATTGTTTTGTGCATGCAGACGAGCAACTTCGGCTTCAAGTACTTGGATTTTCGTCTTTAGGGTTTCAACAAGCTGCTTGGTCGCCGGGCGTCGAGCGTCGTCTTCGCGGCTCCATGAACACTAGTGTGGTTGCGGTCAGCGTTGGTTGATGCTAGGGTGGATTGAAGTGAGTTACTTCGTGTCCCTGCAGTCTACTGTGAGCTAAATATATTTATTTTATGCATAAAAACATACATAAAAACTGCAACTACCACAAGTAGGATGAACCTCGTCGCACTTGCAACGACGGCGACGACAGCCGTTGCAGGCACGAGAAGCGTAGTGACCTCGTTTCTTGGACGAACCAGCACCGGAGGAACTCATAAGGGGCCAGGAGCTGTCTCATCAAGACTGAAGGCGAGGATTATAAACGACCCAGTCTCGGTGGCTGGGTAAGCGCAAAAGCTCCAATAAGGCAAAAACCGAAAGGTTTCCGGATCACGTTGTATGCGCCAATAGTCACGTGATCCACATTCTAGTCGACCCTCACAGTTTCAACGGCTCCGTCAAGACATAGCTCAAGGGATATGGACTCGAATGTGGGTTTTCGAGTTCGCAACTCATTTTATAATCGGATTGATGTGAAAGTGGCCCCACACGGAAAGATTGGAGGTAGATGATAGAGAAACGTGGAAGGATTTGTCGCAAATCCGGGAGACTGGAGGCAACAGCATTCCCAGACTTCGAGAAAATGCTCAGCAGTCACATATTATGTAGGAAAGAGAAGCGTACTTAGCGCAGTTCACTTGATCGCGTCGAGGTTATCAGCTAGTGCGCTCCGCGGTAGCCACTAATTACTGGAACGAGTCGAGCTAAAAGGCCAATATTGGTTGTATCCGAGCAATGCTTCCAACGGGAATGGATTTACGATGGGTTGATACCCTCTCAACAAACTAGGCCCCAAACCTACTTACGTTGAACTATCACAGCGCGAAATCCGACCTTTCGCCCCAGTTCGTTCTCCGTAATGTATCTTATGCTCCATCCAAGGCCATCGACTAGGAGATTAGGCTTTGCGGGGCCATATTAACTAATGTGGTAACCATTTGGTGAAGGAAACCTAGCCAATTAGGTATGATGTAGAGAGATGACTCGGGTAGGGGAGCGAGAGTAAAGGGGGTACTCTGGAAATGCAAACAGCGCTTGATAAGTGGGGTACAGGTAAGTCCCGTACCAATCCCTCGGCGCGTACCGCATCATCACGGCCCAGTGATACACATGACTTTCGATCAGGGATGTGAGATGTCGTTTTCGAAGTCTACTTGTGAAGTCAGTCCAAGTTTTTGAAGTTACGAGACGGATGTTACAGTAGCATCGCAGTATAATAAGAATGCTTTGATTGCGAAGCTTGAATCAATTTCATTAGATTCAATAGTCTGATAGACAAATTTAACAATATAAGACTAGAGCATAACTGCAGAGATATACTCACAAGCCGCTGGGGCCCGAACCGATTGGTCCAAAACACCAGAATTTGGGTTGAGTTTGAAGCATACACATGATTCTGGCCTACGTATAATATAAACGGAATACAGGTAGGAATTAGGCTGCTCGTCTTCTCACACATACCTTCCTGCACAGATTACAGCCGATTTCAAGATGTTGTCCGCTGTGACGATTTCTGGCATACCTTGCTCCACGATCTTGACAGGCTGACACAGATATCATCAAACCATAACTCAAATTGAACACAGACTGTGTGGCTATCGCGAAGCGTGTTGTATCTCAGCAATTGTTTTTTTACAATCCGTGCGCCACATGAAACCGCTTTACACCGGCGTACAACAATCACCAAGGCTGTTCGTATGTTCAGTGTAAACAATAGAGAATTTTGTTAGAACCCTTAAGCGTCGATTCAGCAAAAGACATCGACCTGTTGTAACCTTCAAAGCATTTATACGGCGATCTGGGTACCCCAAAACCCGTGGAGCGATCCAGCGGGAAAAGACCGGAGATTACCATTTCGGCGCCTTCCCAACAACTTCTTTGTAAAGTAGGCAGCATGGGTTCTTCTCAGTTTGGCTACAATTTTCCGACTCATGATAGTTGTGGGATTTTCGTCAAGTGATTAGCTTGTTCAATTGCTGGATTCGGCTTGGCTACGGGCTGAAGGTAATTTCTTCGACCAACTAGTAAACTGTAATAGGACACTACAAACCCTAGTGTATCGTGTGCAAGTATAGTTAGCGCACGATTCGTTGCTCGTTTATCCCATAACACACATATAATCACTCTATTCGGCCATTTATCTCCTTTGTCTGACTCTACTTCGTAAACGTTAAGGGTGTTTTAGTTTGAAAACATTGTATGCGTTCAGATTGAAGTCCGCGATCGGTGCTTGAGGCACAAACTTCAACTGATAACTTCTGGTATTTCCAACGCTGAAATGCTCTAGCCACCAAGCATCATCCACCGACACTTTATTCGTGCAAGTCACCTTTCATGTCTAAAGGGGTAAACAAGGCCGTAAGATTGGGCCTTCCATGTCAATCCAGCGAGCATACATGGTGCACTCATATAACATGATCTACCGGTACAGCGGATGGTAAATTTCCCAGCAGGAGAGGCACGAGCTTGAAGACCAACATTATGCTCATAGCATCCACTTACTTGCACCTAGATAAAATATCCAAGGGCTGGGCTTGCAACAACCCGGGTAAGTATATGGGGATCAATGTCCCTGGCGAATGACTGGATCATTAGGCAAGATTGCGGGCCGTCCTGCTAATGCTTGCTTAATGGAATCCATGAGTTTGATGAAAGAAAGAATGCACGGCGCACGCAGGCTTACACATCTGGTTCAACTTAATCTACTGGATAGTAAAACCTGAAACCAGACACAAAGTGGATATACGTGATCGTCACATGTATACTCTGAAGATATCCACACTACAGATTGGGATCGAAGGGGGATGATAGTCCTAGAGCTGCTATGGTTGCGTGCGAGCAAACCAGGCGATCAAATGAGGCTAAATTCGGAGCAACGCGGTTAAGTATAAGGGTTGAACCGCCGAGCAATTGAAGGTATCCCCGCCGGTATAACATAGGAATTTTTAATATCATAGACACTGAGGAAGTGCATCTGGATATATACTGAACTATCGGCACACGCTCTAAGCCCCTCCAACCGTTAAGACAGCGGATTGACATTTTAAGCATGAGAATTCAGATGTGGGTGGGTTGGAGCCAGGTTGAGACGACCTCTATTAAGAGTACAGCATGCGGCAATGTCTGTCATCGCTTCGGATTAGGTCGGGGACATACTGGTTGCTCAAGAATCCTTACGGCGCGGCCGTCCAAGGTGGCAAGTGCTCTGATAGGTTGTTGTGGAGGTCTCTCCCAGATATTGCGGTTACGAAAATCAAACCGCAGCAAGCGTCAGGTTCAATTGAGAACCTATTCCGACTCGGTCCTCACCACATGCTGTCGAAGAAAGGCTACCCCGTCTGTTCAACGGAGATATTTAAAGCGGTTGCCAAGGAAGACATGAGGTGCGTCAACGGGCCCTTGATTCACCTATTTTGGTTCGATGCGCCAACATCATGGAGGCTGAAACTCGCTGGACCTTTTCGCGTCCTAGGTTTTAGAGTATCCCTCGCTTATTTTTCTCAGCTCCCAGTCAAAAGTACTATTCAACCTAAGCCAGACAGGCCAAAGATGGTTGATACAGAGAGAAACAGGCGTAAGAAATCAGTGTCTGTCGTGTTCACATTATTCATCAGAAAAAGAAGATAGTTTAAGGCACGGGGTCGCCGCATGGCTAGAACAATACGACGAGGCCGGCACCCATGACGAGCATCGCTGCGGTAGCGCCCACCATAGCACCATAGCTGGGGGTGACGATAACTCCCGCATTGCCTGAGGGCTGGGGCTGACAGCAACTGATGTGAGATTTAAAGGAGCTGGTTATTAGAGTATGCTTACATTTGCAGCGGCTGATGAGGCCGAGGCCGCGACGCTGGAGTAAGACGCTTGGATTGACTACGAAGTATTTTGTAAACGGAGGAATGAACGAGATCGTGCGTGTGGCTTACACTGAGACCACCAGCTGCTTGTGAAGATGCTGAAGCAATTACAGAAGACGCCGACGCCGAAGCCGACGGCGCTAGAGAGGAAGCGCCAGCGCGCGATGAGCTAACGCTAGCTGCAACCGAGCTCGTACTAGCAGCCCTTGAAGTGGAAATAGATGATGCTAGAGAGGACACTGGGTTCGTCGACGCTGAAGATGATTCGCTAAGCTGTGTTCGCCTGGGCTATCGAAAAGGTACATACCGCTCGCTGGAGCACTGCTGGTGCTCTGCCCGTAGACTGCAGCGGCAGAGAGGATGGCGACGGCGACGGAAAGCTTCATGATGTACGAGGGAGGTGGAACTGCGTCGAGAGCTGTGGGGTGGGCCGCGTGGAATCTAGAATTTATACGCGTGGGGAATGTGCATAACATTGAATAGAATGGCGCGATCACGTGTCATTATCAAGCCTCGACAATGACGTCTTTGCTCGCTGCCAATGACGTTGATCAGGTTCTATAATAGCCCCATCCGGAAAATACACACCACCAAAGAGCTCATTTGGCGGTTGGTTGATTACGCATATACCCAGGCAACGCAGCCTTTGGCAACCTATGCAGGACGGTGAAAGCTGCTCCGTAATCAGGCGTTGGAAGGGCGAAGGTCGAAGAATCCTACCCGCAATTACAGTTACCGAGGATTTATAGGAGTTGGTTGTCCAGTCTCAGAACCTTGTTTGCATCGTTATATTGCCCGGTGCCTGATACCGGGCGCATATACCTAGCAAACAAGCGAGGATGCTCTTCAAATTCGTACTCAAACGCACAGGATTTCTGTCAGGACTGGTGCAACCCTCAGAATACATCTCCGTAGCTTCTGGACCGGGTTAGGAGTAGTGGTGTTCCTTTCACTATAAGTGGCTTGAGAGCCCATTGAAGTCCTGGCTTGAAGCGCTAAAGAATTGAGAAAAATGCGTGTAGAAACCAGAATATCTAGATTAGTTTCTTCTATTCGGGATTTTCACACCTCGACTCTCGTTTACGATCAAGGATTTAGCGGGGGAAATCCATAGCATCACTTGGAAGCTGGACGCAGCCATGGAACTCGGGCGGAAACGCTTTTTGATGTGACCACTAATATCTAGGTATACAATATACTCGACCATCACCAAAGACAAGCACGGTCATGGGAGAATGCCCTGCGATTGGTGCGCATGCTGATGCCTCTGCGCTCTGATTTATCATCTTCGCGGGGACAGGCGTTGCCAGGATCGCCTAGCCATACCACCCGAATCCCTATGTTATGGGACGATCCCACTGGATCCTGTCCCCTCAAGAGTCGAGGTAACTTACTGACACACGAACGGCCGGTGTGTCTTTTGATGGGTGTGCTCGCTTGTGTCTGGAGATCCGTTCCCGACCAAGCCTCGTCCCATTTGTGTAGGGTCTAGCACGCTCGGAGGAGAACTTACCTAGTAGGTTCCGTACAACCAGTCCAGCCCTCTTCCTCGCTGAGTCGATAAGCACATCCTGTAGCACCACCCTAAATACGAGTACCCTTGAACTTGGAGGTTGAGGTAACTGTTTCTTCGTTACCCACCTCTTCCAATCGCCCAAGCCGTGGAGACATCCACCTGTCCTGAATCACCCAATCCAGTCTTTTACTCCTACTTTGCACCTGATTTGCGCCTGCGGAGCGGACAGCTCATATCTTTCGTCTGTGTTCGTACAATCACTGACTGACCAAGTTAACTATCGTGAGACTCGTTGCTGCCGTAAGCGTGTAGTTTTGCCTATTTGTGTTTTAATTTCCCTCTTGGACTTGCAGTTTTATGAGAGTTTAGACAAGTAGCATCACAACAATAATCATATTAGGGAATTGAGGCGTTTGGCCTCCGCGTCATGTTTGGGCTTATGATAACCAATGCACGTTTGAGGCGTTGTCTCGGGGGGCCGGGTTCGTTGCTCCATGCGATCAAAGGCCTTCGTGAACCCTAGACAGCCCTTCAACTATCGTCACCGGCCGCGTTCGACTGCAGGTAGCCAGACACAGCATCTGCGGGTCATGAACCACGAAGATACTTTACGCACAAATCTGGCTATCCGTTTCCTGAAGGTGCCGCTTACTGCATCAGCTTACAACCCCCACCCCATCACATGAACTGGTGCTCCATTGTGTTGGATTCGACCGTCACCCTTAGTAGGCCTCTGCACATAGTCTATCACAATACAGAACTCGGCAGGCTTGTGTCTCGATTCACCTTAGTGTCATACTCTCCAAAGGTGCAGGACTTTGAGTGTAATCGTCTCTGCTGACCTCACTTTTACTCTCCCGCTCCCGCCTACCACGCCTCTACAACTAGTCTACTAAAAGCTGTCCGTACTTCTAGTTTAATCTGGGTATGAGACTGTCTCCTATTAAATCACTTGATTCTGTTCACTAGTTGTTGATGTAGCAACTCCTGCTGTGGGACAAAAAACTACCAGAATACCAATACGTCGCTTATCTATTTCTAGTTGACGTCTAGCGATCGCATTTGAAGGGCCGAGTACTAGTGACTGCCTACGTGTCGCCTGGCTGTACGTGACTGCTTACGCTGGGGGTCTTGTGGTGTAGCTATCTTCGGGGTCAGCGCGGTGGGTGCCCTCATCTCTCGTACGTCATCACCCCGCTTTTTTGTATCATGGACCCAGCTCTTGGGCCTTGGTCTATGCTATACTCTGGTGAAGCTTCCCACCGTACACGAGACTCGTCTAAGTGAACTATCTGGTGTTTCGAGTAATGCTCATAGTATAAAGTAACGACTCGGCATTGCTAGTGCCTTTGAAGCAGGTTTATACATGATAAACCAGAGTTTCAAAAATATGTGGACCGAAGTACATCTTACCTATACATGAGCTCTGCCTACGTTTCTAAACCATGGGCGAGGGGTAACTCTAACGCCTGGCACCACAACGCTGCCACATTGGCGAACAGGAACCGCCGGTCGTTCTCGACCCTAACCACCAACTCACTGAAACGCTCGAAGCTGACATGACATACTATTTGGTGCATGTGTATGAGAACCAAGCATCCAGATCTGTGACTGAAACAGCTGAGCAGTGGAGCCCGGTACCCTAATAATGATTCCACGGTACATGCGCCACAGAGTAACATGTTATCTAACACATACAGCGCACTGTACTTTTGCTGCTCGTAAACGGCTTCAAAATCCCAATATTCTGTATCATCGCCAACGGTGATATGATCCAGGCAAGTCAGCATGCTTTCGGTAAGTCAAGGTTTGCGCGTTTATTACGCTGCTTCTCCGGACATCTTACACGAAATTTTGATGCGCCTCGACCTCCGGGCTGCGGTTGACAATGGTTCCTTACTTCGGGCCGCGATCTGGTTCATCTACCCACTAATACACCAATTAGCTTGCCCTTTGACTACGCCCCACACAGATCTGCCGGCTCTGAGCGTCACCGTGACGCCTAAGAGTCAGCTTTATGCAAATCTGGATACCACACTCTGCGCACCTAGAGTTTTCTCACTATTACGCCACTGCTAGCAAGAAGTCTACAAAAAATCAATAACCTCTGGGCTAGGTTAAGCTATCATAAGCCATCGTTACAGAATAGATGCATATGATCCATGCCAACTCAACCTGTATATCTATATCACCTTTTGAGCCCGATGGAATGCGAGGATCCTGCCCAGCAACGTTACTCTGCATATTCCGAGCTTGGAGGCTAGGATATCTCTCAAGTCTAATCGACACTGACCCCTATTGCTAAGACAAGGGGCTTGCGCTTGAGTCTTGGCCCTTGGAATCAGATTGTTAGACTTCAGTGTTCCCCCGTCGAATCGACCTTATCTCTTGCATTTTATCGCACCGCTACCATCAGCCCCTATGTGAGATTGAAAAAAGAGTCGCATCGCTTCCTGCAAACTTATAATAATAGAGACTATGTGGTGTTGAAGCCGCGGTGGGTGAATCTGTCCGACCCAAGATGATTGTTGGTAAGCCGCGGACCTAACGTTTGATCCTAGGACAGCTTTGAATCGTCCCTCGCCCCACGCATAAGACGCTACATTACATCTGGTAGCTGTGCGGAAAGTGTCAGCCTATATAGTGGTTATTTTCCAAGGCGCCAGTAGAGTCGCTCGCGCATATTAGCATGATAATCTGACTCAAAAGACACTCAAGCTATTATTTATAGTTACCTTGAATCGACTCAAGTTCTCTCTCTGGTTTACTGGATCACGGGCGCCGAGCGAGATGACTAAGCGTGCACAAAAAATATTCAGCGCCTCAGAATTTAGTAGGTACACAATAATTGCGGACCAGGACCTTCACTAGAACCCATAAATCAAATGCGGCCAGTGGAGGGGTCACCTGACCTCCTCCTCTTTCTGCTTGACCTCAACAGTAACATTCTGATGGCTCAAACTCGGCCGCCTTCGTCACATATAATCGACAAACTCCCCGACCCAGTTCTCTCTGATATATTTGTGTTTGCCTGCCGGCATGGGGAGGCTATCTCGATGTCCAACCGGGCACGTCTTGCATTCTGCTACGTTCTATCCTCAGTCTCCCACCGCTGGCGCATGATAGCACTGTCCACGTCTAAGATGTGGAGCTCCGTCAATGTGCTGTACCGTGCCGAACACCTTGCGACCCATCTAGCACGGAGTAGGGAGATTGCCATCGATATCTCCCTGAACTTGATACACCTCGACGCTCCCCACCCTATCGAAGACATCCAAAAGTCACTCGACGTCCTGAGGGATACTGGTCACTGGGGTAGAGCTAGAAGTCTGGAGGTTGGACTCAGCGAGGCGTTCTCTGAGGTTAGCAGCGCAGTGGTAGACATCCTGAATAGTATGATAGACGTCAACCCTTCGTGCAACTTTCAAACCATTGCCGTGCGATTTACAGATGACGACTACGGCTTTCTTGAAATCCCCGATATAGACGCCATTCACCCAGAGTTATCTCTACCATACTCCCCAACCCTCCAAAGCATTAGGCTGGATCAAGTGTATCTGTCTCTGACGCACGTGTTACATACCCCTCTGCCAGACCTTCGACTGGTCGAACTCACCCGCATCAATCTTGGGATTTCGAACCTGCTATATCCTCTGCTATCTCTCTCCCCGAACTTGACGGAGATGAGGCTGAGTAGCTGCTCGTTCTGGCACGGAGCTAGTGATTTTACCCAGCTTCCATCGATCACGCTGCCAAAGCTAGAGACACTAAGCATATACTATGCCGACAACCTAGTTCCATTGGGTACCATACTCCAAGCATGCGACCTGCCCAACCTGAAATCCCTAGTGTTGGTGATGGAACCCTCCCTCGCCTTCTACGACGAGGAATGGGCCGTCGACTGGGGAGCTATCATTTCTCGGTACCATACTCTCGAGAATCTGCATATAGGAGGCCTCAGCTCAGGAATACTTGCGCATCTGCACTCAAAAATGGATAAGCTGAACAAACTCATACAGTTTAAGATTGAATCAGATAGCTTTTCGCATCCAGAGACCCATTTTCGACACCTTGTTCTCCAACTCCTGGGAGCATCCTGCTGTCCTATGCTCCAGATTTTACATTTCGAGCCATCACTCAGCGAAAAGACCATGGACTCGATACACAGGCTGAGACTTCAGAGACCGTCCTTGCAGGTCTGCGCGAGGTCAGATGGAAAGATTGTTGTTAGGGACCCCACCAACCCCTGAATCGGTTCACGTTCTTCAGCCCAGCTATTTGACCGACTCAGCCGTCTGTCTAGATCGCTCGTTCGTTCCTGACCCTGTGATCAATGTGAGCCATATGTCTAAAATGTAAACTATCGCTTTGAAAAATTCTACAAGAGTGATAAGAGTCCAAAGTACGCGGTCTAAAAGTTGTGACGTGTAGCATATGGTGCGATACGACGTTAAGCGCACGGTATGCAATTGGATGCTAAACAGTGTATGGTGTCACCGACCGGACGGCTCATGCCCAATGAGGCCCTGTACCGGACTCCAGAAGTAGCTCACTAGTAAGCTACGCTGAATACACGTCGATTTTGTCCGGCCAAGGTAAGTAGCACTGACTCCGTGGCCTACACGCGTAGTTCGGTCAAATGCGCTTGGATGTGACCCACTTTAGGTGGCGCTCACTAAGCGCTTGAGTGGCAGTGCTGACCAAGCCTCCACCTCCCATTTCTGGTTATTCTAGCAACATCTGTAACGTTCCACCACCTTCCACATCCAACCACAACCTGCGGTTCCTCACCAAGGATGTATATAAACTCGATGCGCCCTCGACCACTGTTATCCCACATCAGCCACCACCGGCTCTCCTGTGATTCGCCTTATTTACATACACTCGAATACTTGCGACATCATGTTTGCACTCCCGCGCCACCCCCACGCATCCCACTACCAGTCACTCTACAGCCCGTACGAACAGCTGCTACTCGAACAAGAGATGGAGCGACGACGGAGAGCGGAGGCGTACCGGTGTCGACCGCTGGAGATCGAGCAGCTGAACCGAGCACGCCAGTATGAACACGCTCGCCGTCAAGCCGAGCTGCAGCGCCAGCGACGGGTGGAGATGGAGATGGAGCGAGAAGCGACATACCAACACGCTAACGAACGCCGCCGCTCGCTGGCTGACCGAGGGGCGGAAGACCTGCTGGGCATGCTGTATGGGTGTCGAGCCTCGGCTGCGCTAACCCGAG
>WSTH01000957.1:0-16018 GCA_019616345.1 Ceratobasidium sp. 395
GGAGTCCATGCGTGGAGACAGCGTATCCCACTGCGCAACAAAGCACGCAAATTACGCTCCAGCAGTGAAAGGACTCACGAGGCATCATCTCTTCCACCTCCCCCTATCCCACACGCCTCGCCTTTTTACCACTCTGGCTGTTCAATCACCCCTCCGCATCGACCAGCCACGCCTGAAGATTCACCTGGGCGGCTAAGACTCCCACCACTCCTCCAATCACCAGCGCGTCTAGAAAGTACCCGATCTGAGCACAGTGGCGATACTGCCCTTGATGAGACCGATGGACTCAGCATGGAAGTCGTGGCCGAGGATGTTCAACCACCTCAGGACATTGCCGTCCCCCTCCGCCGCTTGAAAGGGGATCCCGGGCTTCCACGACCGGTTGATACCGTCCGATCACGGTCTACGGTTGTAGTTAGCCGTCCACTATTTTCGGTGGACACGCCAACCTTGCAACACTTGCCTCATGGGAGTAGATCTAGCTCACACGCCCCACCAAGATCTTCGGTTCCACGAAGAGTGACTCGGCTAATTAACAAGCAATTGCGTGAGTATCACCTGGCCGGCACGATATCAACTTTAACAGAAGAGAGCGCGAAAGACGCGCGATAGCAATGCTATTTTCATAAAATGGGTTCTTGTTTTGTTTGGAAGCTTGATGACGAACTCTGATGACGTTGTTTATTAATTGGGACTTGTTGTTCGCTTTTTCATCTCAATAGTGCTTTGTTTAGTTTTGTCGCTTTGTCGCTTTTCGCTTTGTCGTTTTGTGCTTTCGTAGTTATTGCAGAATGGAATCTTTTTTACAGTCGTTGTACATACAATAAATAACACTAAATATCCAATGTTGCTTCACTTACACATCCATATCGTGTGTTCGTCGTTTGTACATGAACCGTTGCAACATGGACATTTCACAAATTTCAGCCTGAGGGGCTCAGTTATTACGCCTTACGACCAATATCAGACCGTCCGACGTTGCGCTTCCAACTACGCTCACTGAAACCTCGTCCTGACGAGGGGGCGTCCCGTTCCGGGACCTATAAGTTAAATACGAGACGTGAGATCATTCGGGGAATGAGATAGAATGGCTACGTACGGAGTTCGCAAATCCCTCCCAGTAGTGCACATCGTAAAATCCAAATATGAGAAAATGCCATGGCCGGCTCCGATCCCATGCCGTTTTAATTCCGCAATAAATCCCTGGTTAAGGAAATAAAACATGTGCAAGAGGAGCATATAGATATGTATCAACTTACCCGAACCGCCTCTTCGTCCCTCTGAGCTACATATCGGTAAATCCCCCCTGGGTGGTTGACGCATGTTTCTGGGTCAAGTATTGCCGCGTTGGTACAATGGGTGATGGTGCAGTCGACGGAAAACCTATCCAACAACAATGCGGATCTCGGGCGTCGTGCTCCATTCCAGTTCCAATTAATCGAACGCTGAGGTTTTCTCGTAAGTTTAATAATATGATTGCCCCTTGGAAAGATTAAACGTACGGCATTCCCCGGAGCTTGAGCCGACTCGGTAATCAGAATCACTTCTTCAGCGCTTTGGTTGCGTGCAGTGGCACCAGCGGCCCCCGATGCAGCTAGCGAGATGCTTCCCACTATCACCTATCATGCCATAGAGTTTGTTTGCCTTGCGTATCACATCCGGTTTTCAAACCAACTCACGCTACCATCGTTGACAGCACTTTGGGTCTAATCCAAATGCACAGTTAGTTCGTTAATAAAGCTACAATTGGCTAGTCAATCTTACCATAACGCAGTCCACAAACCCCCTTGTGTTACTATGGTAGAGTTGCAAATACACCAGGCATGCGACCTTGTCATTCCGAGCCGTTTCACTGTATCCCATTCATGGCAAGTGAGTTTAATACTTCGCTCCGAGTTGAAGAGCCGCGTACTTTAGTGTTCTTACTGCGTGTTCTTTCTCCTGCTCGTGGAATAATATATCCATCGATAAGTCTCGATTGACGAGGTCATGTATCTCGAAGCCTGGTATCAAATGTCAAATTACGGGCCGAGGGAAACGATTGGTGTAACTCGCCTAGCACTTCGGTAACGGACTCGGACACGTAGACAAAATTAAGCTGCAGTCGTAAGTGGAATGTTAGTACATGAACTTCTTATATAAGCGATAAACATACGTCTCTCGCCCTGAGCATGTAACCTGTTCTGCGATCAGTCGCAAAGTAAAGTCAATCGATCGGGAGAACCACATACTAAACGAGTAATCACTCATGGCGTCACTAGATTGAGGGGCTGGTGGGCTTGGCTGGCAGGGTAGAGTGATGCAGTTCAGATCTACCATCGTGAACGGAGTGGCTTTCTTATACTCCTAGTCTCTGGGCTTTGGGCTTTGGAGGTATTGAAGGCGGTACTAGCGCGGCGCGTACTACGAGGCCACTCCCCCTCCTCAGAAAGTCTAAATCTTGCTTACCGTTGGGAGTACCCCTGGATCACAACCAGCTGGTGTGTAGTGTGGCCAAGATTCACTCGCATGTCACCCAAACACTGGAGACGATCTAGTTGGCGCATCCACTCGTTCGGGGAAATATTTAAACTTCAGACTTGCAGCCAGTCAGTGGCGATCCGCCAAGAGAAGCTAGCTGTAGCACGGGCGAGGAAATTTGAGACCATTCTGGGGGGACTTCAGGAAAAGGCCATGGGGTACAACTAGCTGTATTCCTAGGCTCAATCAAACGCAGCCTCGTTTAGGTACCAGAATTTTCATAGACGTTATGGCAGAGAACGATGCGATCGAGAGTCATGATGCAAACACGCGGTTTGAAACCGGGTGGAATACGGGTTGAGGCTCGCTGAAGCAAAGTTCGATAGATCCTTGATCCAAATTTGTAATATTAGAAACTCCGAAATTAGCAATTCCCACTCTGCATGCAACTTCATTCCCTCCAACCCCACCCTCTTTAGTCCGCCTAAAGACGAACGGCACCTAGCTGGCACTACTGACGGCAAGAATGTGGGCACAGTCAAGCTGCATTTCTGCGGGGGACGTAGTTATTCTCTGGCTGGTTCGTGTGTTGTTCGTGTTCGACAAAACCTCACACTAACCTCTGGAGCAAGACCAGAGAGGACGTTCAGTCGATCGTTGTAACACCCGGAAAGGAGTTGAATGGGCGCTATGGGGTATACAGACACGCTGACTTGGTCGGTGTTCCGTATGGTTCTAAACTATCGTCTCGCAACGGCCGGGGGTTCATCCATGTGTTGCGACCCACGCCTGAGCTATGGACGCTCGCGCTGCCCCACCGGACACAGATTTTATACCACGCCGATATTTCGTATATTGCCATGTGGCTGGCAATCAAACCTGGGAGTGTTGTAATCGAAGCAGGTGAGTCGACCATCGTGTACCTTATCAAATGACCACTATATGGCTATTTATGCCTTAAACCGCAAGTATTGTGTGTATATCGCCTTTTACTCATCACAACACTTTAAAGGAACTGGCTCTGGGTCATTTTCGCATAGCGTGGCTCGTACAATTGGACCTACTGGGAGACTGTATTCGTTTGAGTTCCACGAACAAAGAGCAAATAAAGCAAGGTAACTCGTCCTCATGACCGTTGGATACTGACTGAAGCCTGCTGTGGGCGGTCTGTTGTCTAGGGATGAGTTTAATCGCCATGGAATGTCCGACTTTGTGACATTGGAACACCGCAATGTTTGTAAAGACGGTTTTGGTCTACAAGATAAAGTTGACAGCGGTCCGTACTCGTCCCCCAAATCTACTATATACTTTCTGGGCAGTGGACTCGAGCTGGATAGTTCTGAATAATCCGGTGTCTGAGTTCCTGCCTTAGATCACGTACTAATGTTAAGATCTTACTTACATCTACTCTCCTTCATAGTGTTCCTCGATCTTCCCGCACCTTGGGAGGCAGTTGCTTCTGCTGGAAATGCTCTCCGAGTAAGTGTTTCACATATGCCATATACGGGATTTCGGGACTCGAAATCAAAGTACTCTACGATTGCCAACATGTGTTCCCCTAAAGCACTATCTGTGCCATCGCTGACCCATGGATCCCATTTGCCAGAAGGATCGAATTGGTCGTATTTGCTGTTTTAGCCCTTGTATGGAGCAGGTTTTGCGAACAGTCTCCGCTTTGAATGAACTGGGCTTCACTGGTGAGTATTTATCTCTCAACTCTATTTACTTCAGCTGTGCCTTCCCCCTCCGATCTACTCCTATCTCCCTATCTACATCAGTGACGCCGTTGGAAAATGCTCTTGGGGTGAAACCCCTAGTCCCCAACTCGGGTGGCCTGAAACTGTTGCTGACGCTTAGCGGTCACCTTGGTACAGGAGTCACCACGCACGAAACCCTCCTCCGGCCCCACGACGTATGTAATACACCCATGCAAACAGTTGGAGAAGTCGCGGCCCGTCTTCGTAACGTTGAAGTACGCAAAGAAGAACGACGCCGAAAGCAGATAGAGACATCTAACCGAGACAAAAAACGAAAACGGCCCGAAGAGACTTCCGAAGACCAACTCGAAGACGTGGCGAAAAAGGCAAAGAAGGAGGGTCTTTCCGTTGGGGAGCCCGAAGCCCAAAATGGGAACCCGCCGCTAGCTCCTGTGCCCGAACCTGATCTATCAGGTGGGGTAGATGATGCTAAATCGTCTACAAAAGACGCCTTAAAGTCAAAACGAACTCCGCACCATCCCAACGCTATCATTCCAGTGAATTCGAGTGCAGAGCGATATATTGTTTCCAAGCCGTTTAGCGAGATTCGGGGACACACATCGTATCTTACTTTCGCCATATTAGCCCCTAGTAGCCCCAGGTCTGGAGTAGCTCCCGAAGGAACGACTGCAAATGAGTCAAGTTCTGCCGATGGCCTACAAAATTCAAATCCAGCGGTTTATGATGCCCAGTCTATTGATGAAACAACCGCTGCTTTCGACTCGCTTATCGATGGAATACCCGAGGAGGTGAGTATAGCTGCTGTTTACATTACGGGCAATCGTTCTGACAGTATACTATGTGTCGTCTGTCTGGAACAGGAGTTAGAGCGTATGCTTAATCCTGAGCTATGATTGTACGAAAGACTACAATAACCTCTATTATTTCACAAATATAGAAGTCTACTAAAACGATCTAAAATAGTATTTGTCAAACTCGAGATACCATCGCCCTCATCGGTTTCGCCGTGGCCTTAGAGTGCGCGTGGAAGTGGGAGGGATACTGACTTTGGATGCAAGTGGAGCATGGTGTGTGCGACGTGATGTGCGCACGGCTCGCGCTGGCCCCGCTCCACCAATATTCTCACTCTCATCTCGATCGCTTTCAACTGCATCACCGGCTGCGTCTTGCGTTGTGTTGCCACTAGATCGAGCGGTATTCCTGGTAACCCTTGGTCTCTTTGCCTTTGGCTGTTGTCGGCCTGCTGGTTGAGTGGATATGACTGTAGGCTCGTCATCGCTGTTTGAACTCGCTTCTTCGGACTTTGCCTCGGTCTGCGCCTTGGACAGCTGATCGGCGAGTTGTTGCATAGTCAATGGCGGCCCTGAGTGCTGAGTGTGGGGCTGCGTCTGATCTAAGATATCCTCGGGTCCGGAGTCTACCTCTTCGGCCTGACCTTCAGGTGGATCGTCATGCGGGCAGTCAGTTGTGTCCTGACCAAGCAGGAACTTTGGCACCATCGGTTCCGCTGCTGCAGCCGTATCGCCGTTATCGTCATCGGCCGTAAGCCTAGGGACCAAGTGTTGAGCCTCTGGTAAGTTGTATGGTTTGACCACGTCTCTGAGATCATCCAAAAACCCTCCAGGCTCCTGGTGGGTTCCACGTGAGATCATCAGCACATGGATAAGGTTCACCTGCGGCAAGTCTGAAGCTCACCTCCGACTCAACGCCATCTAGGTTCGCGTCAACATCAATAACTGAGGATTGTCCCCCCCTTGTGTTTGAGTACTGTTCGTTGAGTCTTCGAACAATTCTTAAGCCTTGCACAAGCCGAGACCATCTCTGAAGCACCCGTTCACGGCGTTTGGCCGCCTCTTTGAGCTCTTCTGTTCGGGTATGAGATGCTAGAGCCTTCAGCAAAACGAAACACGTGAGTGTTTTAGCTATGTGAACTTGTCGACGGCCCGGAGTCCGGAAAACTCGCATACAACGATCGTCCACTCACCTTGAGAAATACTTGTTCGTTCTCCGCCACGATAACGATCCCCGTGATAATCGGTGTGGCCTGGCGCTTGCGAAATTCGAAACCAGTCTTCGGATGACCAGAATCAGTATTTAGGAACATCAAAATGTGGCGCATGGTCACAGTCCGGAAAAATGCCTCCAGACAAGTTGAGCGACAAACAAACTCACCACGGCCTCAGCAAAATGAATTCCAAGCTTGCGAGCAACTTTAGCGCACCCTTTATCTACAATAATAGCGCCAAGGTCATTTTCAATCAAAGCGGAAGCGGGCGAACGGCTTACGCGGAATATGCACTGCACCAGCAGGAAGCATTGTGGGAACATATAGGTCGATATTCCCGAAATCGTTTGTAGGTATTTTGCCCTGATGTGTTCGGGCGATAAGCCCAGATGCCAACGCTTATCTTAGTTTATCTGGAGTGTACTCACATCAACAATTGGTGGCGGGGTATAGAGGTCTGTCTGCCAATGCGCATACATGCCGACCATTACTTCTCCACCTTCTTCTTCGCGACGCATTTCTAGTTCCCGCTTCCTTCGCACGGTACTTGCGCGGGCTTTTGATTGCTTGATCGGCTGCATCCCAGCGCGCAGTACTCGCCCTTGCCGCATCCACCCATCTGCAGGCTTCAAGGAAAGCACATTTTGGCGCGAAAACACAGGTTCCCCTCGGAAATGGGCGATCTCATTACGTGGAAAGATAGCTTCGTCCTTGCGAAGATGACGCTCCAGCGCGTAGATTGGATGATTCTTGAATGCGCCAATTGAAGTCGGCAAACCTTCAAGAGCACGTTGATGTGATAGCTCAGCATCTTCAACGTCATTACGATGCTGTACATCTTCTAGATAAGTATCAGTGACGCGGTATACTATCTAAAAGCTTACCAGCGCATAGGGCCTACGCAACACGCGCATGGCGCTGTCCCACCATTCCACTTTAGCACCACCCTTTCCTCCTGCGGCTACTCGAGCTCGTGTTTTTGCCGTCTTTGCGGCGAAGTTTTTTGCATACCGAGCGGTCACGTCCCGAGCATATCCATCTGCACAAAAAAAAAGATATTGGATATTAGGACCCCGCACAAACCATACGACATTTACAAAATGGAAAAGCTAGTGGATATTATACGGCATGGCACGTGCGCGCTTCACCCTAAAGCCTCTTAGCCCCCATGCAGCAACACCCATCTTGAGGAAGCGCCGCATCTACCCTGCCTTCCTCTTATGATTTCCATCCTCGAATAATTACTCAAGCATCCATCTCTAATCCCTCTCGGAGTAAATATACAGCAACAAAAACTCACCCTCTTCCATTGCAACCACATATACCAGCTTGTTCACCCCTTTCTGGCCAGACTTGTGCTGTTCTTCGAACACACGCGCACGGTTGACTATCCCGCGCACTGGGTCGACAGGTAACCAACGACCGTCGGGGCGTGAAAATACTTCCGCCCACAGCGTCGGAGGGCCTGGCAATCGACATCATCATCGGCCATCTAATTTAAGCATAGATTGAGACAGGCGTACCTTCTGTCTCTTTCGCATTACTGCCAGGTTCCCAAGGTGTGGCTGGTGTAGCCCCGAGAACATTCCCAATAGGCCGCGCTCGACGAAGCCTTATCGCAGGCGGGATAGGTGAGCCTCCTGGAGTGTTACCCCCCGTTTGCTTTGAGACCGCGGCAAGTTTGCTAGGGTTCCGCCTATCTTTGCTAATCCCAGGCACCTTTCCGTCACCACCACTGGTCTCAACTAATAAAAATCGTTTTCGTTTTGCCCCGGATGTCGATGCCGTTGAAGCATCGCTGTGATCGCCAAAATGCTGTTTACTTCGTGGCGAAATGCCGCTCGACGTGACGTTAACCTTCCTAACGCCTCCTAGCGTCTCTCCCTTTGGTGGAGGTACGACAGGAATAGTCACCTCCTCCAGCTCGACGTTGTCTTCTGTCGGGGTCGATCCAGAATGTGCGCTAGCTCCATTCCTAGGTTTCTTCTTTTTGTTCCAGTGATCCTTTGGTGGGCTCCATGAGACGCACTGTAAACTCCCAACAAGCCGAGCGGGAAGGCCCAAGGCCCGTACCATCGCCACAAACACTAGGGCAGCCATATCGCGAGAACCTGAGCGTTGGAGGGCATGTTTTGCAACCGAGTTGGCTGAGCGAAGTGTTTCTGGAGCATACCATTCGCTTTCTTCGCCCTCCTCTTCAGAGCTATTGTCTTCGCCCGAACTTGAACTGGAAACAGCCCGAGCCTTGCCTTTGCCCTTGATTAACGCGCGCGCTCGTTTTGCTCGGCGTTCTTCGCGCTTCGTTCGACGGACTTGTCGCTCAGTTTCGCGTTCTTCAAGAACTTGAACCCGAGTTGATGCAGCTTCGAATGTGTGCGGCCTGATGTGGCCGTACTCTTTCACCCGAAACCAACCTTCTGATCGCCCAATGTAAGAGTTTTGCGCGGCAAAGGACGAAGATGGCGCAAACCAATCTACCAGACGAGATAGAGCCGTTTCGAAAAGACGACCCCGACGAGCGGGATCAGGATGAGCGCTTTTGGTAATGGATGTGAAGGCGTGTTGGATCGGCAGGGGGATGAGGGACAGTAAGCGAGCCTATGTAAAATGAAGCACGTTAATCAAAATAGCTGAAACATTTGTCGAACTTTGTAAAAAAAAAAAAAAACATGCCTTGAGAACCTCATCGCTCAACCATTGGTTTCTAATAGAAAGCGATGCTAGTAGAGCTATTGCGTGGAATTTGTGGGATTCAAGTCGAATGCGACGATTCTGTGCAGCCACTTGACGTTTTCTACTCGTGGCTCATATTGACGAACAATAAGGGATAGAGCAATTAATTTTCTCTTACCTTGAAGCCTCCTCCTGCTGTTGTTTACTGATCCCTCCCGCCTTCGTCAGAGTGACTTCAATATCATGTTCAAGCTGGGGATGGGAGGCCACCTCCACAAGAGCAATGTCAATCGGCTCGGGTTGAGGGTAAATCGGGGCAGCTTGAGGTATCTCAACCTCGTCCCAGTCCCCTTCGTCGTCCGAGCTATCCATTAGGGCGCGATAGGAAGAGTCGGTGGATCTCCGACGGTGGTGGGTTGAAGAGCGATGATCTCAGCTGAGCCAAGCATAGACCCTGACCTCAGCGCCGGTGGCTGTGAGGACATGGTTCTTTAGCTCTTACTTCGTTCAAGCTCAAACATGCAACCAACATTGGGCACACGGCAATGGAACCCACCATACGCCTCTATACCGCTCTCACATGCGCAGACTGCGTATATGTCATATTACTCTCGACTTCGAACAGGTAGCACATTGCTTATGCAGCCCATTGGGTTAGCGCCAGTCCCTCCAAATCACAACCCAAGTCAGATTGCGCCGACATTATCGCATACGGCTTCTTTTGGCCCTTCTCGGCGCACGCGCGGCGGAGTGGTCAACTACGCGGAAATGGAAGAGGATGACGACGAGAATGTGGATGTTGATGGTGAACTTACCTCGACACCATCACTCGCAACGCCAGCGGGTGCTGTGAGTGTCACTCGGGCAACAGGAGAATTAGATAGAAGCTACCTGGGCACGATCCCGCCCGCAAAATTCATACATCCAGCCAAAGCTACACGGATTCAGCAGCAATATTTGTGCGCATCGCGGCACCATCCCGAGAGCTGTGGACACTAATGTCATCTTCATGCCAGTTCCGAAGCGCGGCTAGCGGAAGCGGCCTCCAAACGCGCCGTATATGTTCCCATTCGCCTTGAACTGAACACTGACACTCATCAAATACGTGATAGTTTTCTCTGGAACGTGAATGGTACGTTTTCACGATACTATTACCCATATCTAACATCATGACACGAATTCATTGACTAATTTTCGACTCTTAAGAATCTCTCATCACTCCTGCCGCCTTTGCTCATCAGCTCTGCCTGGATCTTGTCCTTCCCCCTGCCCAGTATGCAGACTTGATTGCGACCGCTATATCCGCTCAATGCGACGAACATCGATGGATTGCCGGGGTTCCTTTGCGTCCGAGACGGAAACGGAGAGAACTAGTAGGAGAAGAGCTCAACGTCCCTGGACCTGAACAACTTGATGAACGGGGATCACTCACTAGAGCAAACTCGGACGAACCTGTAGTACCTCTGGCACGAGATCCCCGCATTGAGTCTCTCCGCTCTGAGCTAAATGGTGTCTCTATTGGCCCTCGCTCCAACCTTCCAGGTTCTGGTACTGGGACTGCTACCCCTGCGGGTGCCACATCTGCCGCTAGTCCGACTACCGACGGGCCTGCGACGCCTGCACCAATTGCGGTCAACATCGACGATGAATTGGACCCGCTGAATGCTGTTGATAACAAGAGTGCGGAGGCTGGAGCCGCACTTGGTCAAAACTCTTCGACCCCTGCTGTGCTTACTTCTCAGACTCAGACAAAACCGAATAGTGTACCCGCTGACGATAGCGAAAGTGAAGTCGACCCGGACAGCGATTATGAGACGGACACTGACGTAGGAGAGCCAGACTGCAGAGTTATTATTAACGTATGTTTCCTTCCGTCAACTAGATCGAAAACCCAACGCCTTATTCACGTCTCACTTGATGATGCCTCAGTTAGACCTACAGATCTCCACACATCATCTACATGATCATATCGAGTGGGACCTCGCCTCTCCCCTCACCCCAGAACATTTTGCGCGCGTTCTTTGCGCAGACACGGGGTTGGCCGGGGAAGCCGTCCCTCTAGTTGCATGCGCCCTAAGAGAGGCTTTGCTGAAACATACCAAAGATGCCGTGGAGGCAGGTTTGATTGGGCCTGGTACAGGAGATGGGCGTTCCACCGAACTACCCCCAACTGCGAATACTACAACACGGAAAGAGATAGGATCAGAACCCCTGCGTAGTGTGTTTAGAGATTGGCAAGATGCCGAGGAATATTTCCCTAGGCTCGAGCTACTGAGCGCTGAGGAACTGGAACGACGAGCGATGGAACGCGAACGAGCCATTAGGTACGCTTTGGTTTTAGAACACCGCTGTAACAGGTATGTAATAACCGAGATCTCCTTCTAGACGCATGCGCCGCGAAACCCAAAGGTGGGGTCAGGTGAACGTTAGTCGCAAACGATTTAGGGAAAAGTAGTTTATATGTAGGATCAGATGTCCAATATAGCTTTATCACGTGACTCCTTGCTTGTTGCTTAACCCTATCATCTCAACTTTGCAGATGGCAAGTCTTTAAAATTTTGAGTGTGGATATCTACATAAGTACTCCGTGTCTGTACTTGGATTCCCGTGTCTGTACTAGCCCGTCTGTTTCATCAGCTGGCAGAGGTGGCGTGTCTGCGAATACACTTCTGGATCCTAGCATGAGTTACTGTCCTGCCCAGATTATTAGTCTGAAAACTCGTATCTAGTGTTCCCTCTAGCTGGCTGTCTACTCTACTATGCGCGGGCCCGGCCGCACGGGACGATCGCTGTCTGACCAAACCGGAGTGGCAATCCTTCCAGCTAGGACAAGATCGTCCCAGACCTAGTCGGAGCTATGAGCAAGTACTCAGGCTTAGGCTTCACTCTTCAGCTAAGCTCTTGATAACCTCGCTTGTGCCCGCGTATTGTCCCGGGTATATCCGACCTTCTAACGCTATACTCACAAATCAGCCCCTTGTCTGGAACCCAATAGCCTTAACCCCCCTAAACGTTCATTGAGCGTTTGATCTACTTGCTTTTCAGGCCAACGTGTCAGGACTTTGCAATGGACAACGAACTATATTTGAGCCAGTTGAATCCAGTGGTCCACTTCTGGCAATCGTCGTACAGCGTTATGGGTTCTATGGTTCGATGACAAGCATCCCAGTCTGATGGCACGCTTCTGCTCATCGGAGTCGCTCTGACATGGCGCAACAGGCCCCAACCTCGTGTGCGACATCCGCAGGGTTATTATCGCGAACTTCGATAACTTGGGAAATGTACGGGTGCCTCCGAAGAGATGTATTACCTATGGAGGTACATGTACTAGCTTATACGGTCTCTGAAGTACGAAACAAATATTCTTCGGCAGAGCAGTTAGGGCGACAACCCTTGACCTTGCTCCACTCGTAGGTTCTTAGCGCATATACAGTTCATAGAACACTAAAAATATTCGAAATTCTTTGATCGACAGGTTAGGAATACGTAGATTCTGCCTGGTGGACAACCCCCTTTATGTCGGTTGCTACAAGAATCTCCCCAGTTTAATGAAGAAAAATCATTTACGATTACATCAAGGGCATACACGTGCTGCCTCAGCAACAATCGAAGCTTGGACTAGTCATGGCCTTCGTTTAGTCCCCCAGCTATCCCTAGCGTCTCCGATTAATGTCGCCGTGTAGTTTGTGAGGAGTTGTTTATCTCGGGGAGCGGGCCCTTCGCATGAACAGCCAGCTGAAACAAACTTTTATGCTGCTAGCCTTACAAGCGAGCCGTGCATAACACGCCGCACATTCGTAATATGATGGCCTCCGTGATAGAGGCTGAATCTTTCATCTTTCTGATTACAGTAAGTCGAGTCATCTTATCGCCCTCCTTCCCAGTGACACGCGCATAGTTTCCTGAAATCATTCCTACCACAATTGATCAGCATTACCGCGCGCATCTCCCTTTGGCTTCCAGAGGATTAGCCAAGTGGCTTTTTGCATTTACGCAGATAATACGCTAACTTTATCAAAGTTGCTCATGGGGTTGAACACAAGCTATTGTATCAGATGGGCGCGCGCTACGCTTCCTGAAAGCTGCGTGCCTCAGTTCGCCAGCCGGCGTAGTACATGCGTAGGCCGAGTTCCCCCAAACTTCTCCCGGCCTATTTCTGCGTTCATACAGGCTCATACCCATCATAGTGGACGAAATAGCCGTTCGTCTACTCAGGGGGTTATCAAAACTAGGTTCAAACACATCCCTGCTTGAAATAACATCATCTGATCTATCAATCCACCTCTTCAAAGCGCGCTCGTTATTTGATTTTTTTCCTATTCCCTCGCCCTGAAATCTTCAATTCGCCGCGGAGCTTAGCTCACCTGAGCTAGTACGACCCACTGACCCGGCCGAAAATATTCTCGCAGCATATGACTGGCTTGGCACTAATTTGATTCTGTGACGTCAGGTTGAGTGAACTCTGCCGCTAGCACAATCATTTTATATATACTTGTTGTAAGAATGATACTACAGACTTGGCACCACACACACTCTCTGAGCAGCTGCTCACGGCTCCACATAAGCTCAAATTATTGTAACAATGCACAGCTCTTTACTCACAAACATGGCTGCATCTACCACGCTATAGTCAGGTTAAATCGCTCCTTTTTAAGAAGGCCATAAAACTAGTAATTCTGTCTGCGCACATACCACAATGCAATGCGGTTATCCCTCAGTGCAATGATTCAGCGATCTTACAAAGGCCAAACTCGCAGTACTCTCATCCCCGTCTAAACCAAAGGCGAAAGCAGCTACTTCTAGGTACATCAAAGCTCCTTATAAAAGTACGCAAGTTTTCAGTTGCGTCGCAGCCGTCAAGATGGTCCTTTGTTGGGGCAATCTATTCGCATTGGCATATATAGCAACTAACATTGGTTTTATGCGCATACAATTATATGAGACAATCCTCCCCCTGTTTCGCTTTAATTTCGAGCAGTATGCTATATTTATAGGAATAAGCCGCCTTTGGGAATGTGGGGCAAGGGCGATTTTGTTCGCGGCTATCAAGCACGTGACGCTCGGATGACATCATTTCCGTGCCGGACGCGCCGTTCCGCAACCTCCAGCGGACCAAACACCTCGGCCGTACGAGTTTGGTTCTTACAATCTCCACCTATTGCTCGTACGCTCGGTTCTTGACCGCGATAAATTACAATACGCAGTACATTGGCTGTTTTTACTCGATTAGGTACTGGGGTGTTCATCAATCTATACTAGAGTCTCAAGGGGCTTGAAGAGAAAGAAGAGGCGAGAAAACTATATTCGCACACGTAGAACACACATCTGGTACCTTGAAACCCTCGATTTCTGAACCTCGAGGCTCGTATCTGTGTCTAGTTTTTATACGGCTGCGACAAAATCAGTTTTTCGATCGAACCCGGTTGACGCCAGTTCCCAGCATTCATATCGGACTAGATTTCCAGACAATCCAAGATAGGACGTCAGAATACCGTGAACAGTAGGTGCCCGTTCGGTTACCAATTGCCGGTACCAGTATTTCTGACGGAGAACCCCCGCAAACCATGGATATTCACACCACCTAAAGCTCGCGGATCTCTAGACGGATGGTTATGAAGGCACGTTTCTTTTACATTCCTTGGAAGATCCGGCGATCTAACTGACTGTGGAGGTGTTGCTATTGTAACAGACGGTGTTCACCTTGTATTATAACCACGTCTAATAGTGGGTTGTGTTGCTCCGAGGTTTGCTGGGTGCCCGCGAACTAAGGTGAAGGTTGTCATAGCACCGACCGAGTCGGAAACTATCGCAAAACGTGAGAGACATCTTGGATTGGCGTCGTGGTGAGCACCCACAAGAGTTTCGGCACCGCGAGGCAGTATTAACTCAATGGATGGTGATGAAGGAAGTCCGATAGGATCATAATCAGTGTAGCCTATCATTGAGCACGTGTCGGGCTGTCGCAAGAGGAAGGTTTGTCCACTGGGTCTGGCCCGTGGTCGTGACGATCGTTTGCTGACCTCGTCGAGCAGCCTTCTTTCTGCGTCGGATTGGCCAACCCTATTGGCTTCCCCTTCGACACCACCGGAAGTGCTTATTCCCCGGCCAGCTTTACCTTGCTGGGTAGGCACAGTCGGCCAGCAACTAGCCTGCATTGTCAAACAAAAAGGATAGGATATTATCGCTATGGATGAGGAAAGCACCGATTGGGTAGTAAGTCGCCTGGTACGATATTAACGACGCCATTTTTACGGAGAACGGTTCTATAGCATGATATTGCCCAGACTCGCTTGACGGATGACGGTTCACCAGGCTCCACCACCACGGCCATCCAGGAACCCGACAGGCGGCCGCCGGGAAGGAATGATCATCTGGCTCCACACGGTAAGTCTCACGTGGCTTGAGCGCTTACATCTAGTTGGCACTGGGAAATCCGTGATCTCCGGGAGTTGCCTGGATGGCACCAGGGTATGCCTCGGCGCCTATGGGTGGAGCCGCGACGTTCGCCACGTGAGGGATCCACCGGTGACCGGCGTTCGAATGGTGGCGGTGTTTGGGGGTAGCGACCCCGAACGAGTTTTTGAGATCGGTCGATGGAGTCGTTTCCTATTATATTGTACTGTGGCTAGCGAGCGCAGTGCAAAATACACCGCATTAATCCAGTCGACTGCAAGCCCTCATACTATCTGCTCACCGCCTCGCTCGCTCTCCACTCTCGTTTCGGCCATCGTCCTGTGCTCTCCTCGACTCCACCACTCTCACTGTCGTACCTTCCGGCTCCTTTCCGCCTCGTGTCATACTGGATTGTCATGCCACTCTAACTCTACGCTGCACGCATCCATTCACTTCTGACATCTACTGACGTATCTTGCATTCATCTCATCAAGCCGGATTCTTGCTTCAAAAGCATTCCTCTCTCCCTTCGCCATCCTCAGAATTTCGTTCCCATCACTCGGACTACCAAGCCCTCACCGACCCTAGCGGAGGTAACTATTTCCCTTTGCTTAACCAAGCCGCGCTTGCCGAGCAACCTCGTTCTCATCCGCGGGCCTCGCCCTCACTTAATATCGCACCTCGACCGGCGCTCTCGACACGATCGAATTCGTCTGAATCCAAACTTGGACTTGCCAAACCCCTCTTATTCACTCCCGTTACCAAACAC
>WSTH01000958.1:0-16004 GCA_019616345.1 Ceratobasidium sp. 395
TACGGTATCTCGGCGAGCGGCAACGCGCTGACGATGAAGTTCGTGACGCCCAACTCGAGCGGCAAGAACATCGGATCCCGGGTGTACCTGCTGAACAGCGACACGAAGTACGAGATGTTCAAGCCGCTGAACCAGGAGTTCACGTTCGACGTCGACGTCTCGAACCTGCCCTGCGGACTGAACGGCGCGGTGTACTTCTCGGCGATGGACGCTGACGGTGGTATGGCCAAGTACTCGAACAACAAGGCCGGCGCGAAGTACGGAACTGGCTACTGCGACGCTCAGTGCCCTCGCGACATCAAGTTCATCAACGGCGAGGTGAGCCGCATCGCTGTTTACTCTTGTTTGTAGTTCGCTACTCACGCGCTGCCCTCTCGCAGGCCAACGTGCTGGACTGGAACGGCTCGTCGAACGACGCCAACTCCGGCACCGGTCGCTACGGCACCTGCTGCGACGAGATGGACATCTGGGAGGCTAACTCCGTGTCCACCGCCTACACCCCCCACCCTTGTACCTCGACCGGCCAGTCCCGCTGCTCCGGCACGACTTGCACGAGCACGTGCGACCAGGCGGGCTGCGACTTCAACTCCTACCGCATGGGCGTCAAGAACTTCTACGGCAAGGGCATGACCGTCGACACCTCCAAGAAGGTCACCGTCGTGACCCAGTTCATCACCGACAGCGGCACGTCGAGCGGCACGCTGAAGGAGATCCGTCGTCTGTACGTGCAGAACGGCAAGGTGATCCAGAACTCGAAGACGGCGGTCTCTGGGATGTCGGCGTACGACTCCGTGACGGACGCGTTCTGCTCTGCGCAGAAGACGGCGTTCAAGGACACGAACACGTTCTCGCAGAAGGGCGGCTTCAGCAAGATGAGCAAGGCGATGTCGACCGGCATGGTGTTGGTTATGTCGATCTGGGACGACCACGCGGCGAACATGCTCTGGCTCGACTCGAACTACCCGACGAACCTGCCAGCGACTCAGGCCGGTGTCGCTCGCGGCAGCTGCGCGACGACCTCTGGTGTTCCCGCGGACGTCGAGAGCCAGAACGCGAACTCGTCGGTGACGTACTCGAACATCAAGTTCGGCGACATCGGATCGACCTACACTGGCACTGCCTAAACGGTGCGTGATTCGGCGGCTCGGATTTGCTACAGCACCGACTCTAGCTTGCACATATATAGACTTGACGATGGATGAACTGAATCAGACCTGCCAGTGTTCTCCAACGCATGTAGCCCCAGTGTTTCCAGCAAATTTTATCTTGATTTTGTCATTCATTGAACGTTGCTTTTTGCCACCGCCGTTCTGCTCTGTTTCGGTGATCTACACAATATGCCTGACATGGCATTGACAAGAACTTGACTTTCACTCTAATGCGTGCGAGTTGGAATACAGATCCGGCATGGTGTTGGTCATGTTCGTCTGGGGCGACCGCGCGGCGAATATGCTCTGGCTCGACTCAAACTACCCGACCGACCGCCCTGTCACCCAGCTTGGTGTCGCCCGTGGCACTTGCGCCACGACCTCTAGTGTTCTCGCGGACGTCGAGAGCTAGAGCGTGAATGCTCAGGTTATCTACTCGAACATCAAGTTCGGCGACATCGGGTCGACCTACTCCGGAAGCGTCCAAGCCGTGCGTAGCTGGGCGGTCTGACGGCGACAGCCCTGACTCTACTCTACACATCCGCAGACCCGACGGAGGTTTGAACTGAATCGGACCTGCTTGTTCCCTCACGCATGTAGCTCCAGGTTTCCGCGCAACAAATCTGATCCCCAAATGTCATTTCTTTCAGTTAGCGCTTCAAATAGTTGCCACATTTCTAGCCGCGACTTTTTCAATCCTGCGACTGGACTTTGAAAATTAAGACCCCACGGATCAAGATGAGAAAGTGTACGACACGTAGTATCATGAATCAGGCACACATGGCTAAAAGTATATACAAAGCCTAGAAAAAATGGGATGCACTAACCCAGAGTTACACTGATGGTAGCTCACAATCATCAAACACTCACATGGATACGAACATCATTTCCGAGATAGACTGTTCTTGGATAAATAGCATCAATAGAGGCCACACTCTGGTGGTTCTGTCTTTCAAGCTCGCTTGTTCAAGATCTTCCACATCCATAGATCGCGTGCGTTGAACAGGACAATTGGTGGATTTGGCTGTTTTGGGTGATTTGAAGTAGGCTGGTAGCAAGCTGTCCACTTGTCGCCAGCTGAAACATTTTTCAAAATTTTGGCGGGATCCGAAATCGTCCCCTGAGGATGCCAAATAAAGTCGCGAACGTTGGGGGGCACCCAGACGAGTTTGTGCGAGTCTATCACAAGCCATCCATCTTCATCAAATATTGGTCGGTAACCTATGCCGAGCACGTTATTGAAATAATAACCTTCTTGGCGCGAGATATCTGTAGTGGTCTTCATCTTAGTCCTTATGAGCGACGCCTGTGGTCGCCCTCTCGTGAATGCATCGACACCCCAGTAGTTGCGCGCTTGGGACCTAGATATGTTGGTTTGTTTGGGTTCGCTCGCCCCAAAAAACCTGAATATTCCGCGTGGTTTGGGATTGATGGTTGGACTTTCGCTGGAAGTGGCCTCGTTGCCAGATAGATCTTCACCAGGTGGATCTGTGCTTGATGGGAGTGCGTAGGAATAGTCGTATTGGTCCCAAGCCGCCACTCGCCCGGACGTATTGCAAGCATGCAAAGCGGTACCCTCAAATCGTGGGATCATGGTTCTCCCGCTCCGTGACAGGATGGTTGAAAAGATGGCGCCAGTGCCGTCCAGGATCGGCGTCGTGAGCAGCTGACCGGTATGTGCCTCCCAGATACAAACAACGCCGTCCATAGAGCCAGATATAACGTAGTTGCTATTCGCCAGGTACTTGACCGAACAAACAGGTTCAGAATGACCCTTGAATGGCCCACCAATACCCGAGCAAGCAGTGATATCCCAGACTCGAACTGTTTTGTCATCTGACCCTGAAACAATACATTTGTCGTTTGGCGAGCATGCAATCGTACAGACTGACCCAGTATGTCCCTCAAGCGGTTCGCCTCTCATTGAAAGAGTTTGCGTATCCCAGATGCGAATGGTCTTGTCGAGAGAACCGGATGCGATGAAAGCGCCGTCAGGGGAGTATGAGACCGAGCATACAGCGCCAGTGTGTCCTCGTAGAGGTTCAAGGGCTATTATGTGGTCGTCATTTACACTCCAGACAATAATAGCTCCATCCTCTGAGCCAGTCACAACGTGTTTCCCGTCGGGTGAGCACGTAGCCGAGCAGACGGCCTTAGTGTGGACAGCTGGAAATATTCTAGTAGTCGTGGCTTCACCCGTGTATGCCCCCAAGACTTGGATTGTGCCGTCATGAAACCCCGAGACAAGTTCCGCCGAGCTAGGGAAGAAGGATATACATTCGGCGCCGCTTTCAATACCATAGATAATAAGTGGTTCAAGATTGGGGTTTTGTGTCATGTGGGCTGTTGGTACTATCGGACATCGAAACCTGTCAGAGTAGCATCTTGAAATAGGTCGTCGTTTCGGCCAGAATGCTAGCGTTGAGATATAAATGTGGGGTGTGCTATGTGACGCCGGACTGGATAAATACGTATGCACGAAGTCACAAGCGTCCTTTGCGAGTTCTTGGGCCTCAGCAGTATATCCTTGGTTCTGTCTCATTATGAGAACTGTGTAATTTGGTATATTGCCCTCGCTTACCTCAACTCGCTTTTTCATCCGATATAGCATGGGAAGTCCGCTTGAACGAAGCTTACTGGTTAGATTCATTATCTCCATCCACAGTAGTAATTGTGTCGATAAGAAGCTGTAAAGCCCTTCAGATAGGTGCCGCGGTCCTCCTGAAAGCCAGAAATGTGCTCCCCAGTACTTGGAAGGGTAAAGTAGCTCCTTGGGAATGTTTTGTTCAAGCGATTTAGCAAGGTCGGTGATATCATGATCAAACATATATGAGGATTCCAGACCACAAATATTAAAGGATATCTTCGAGTGTTGCAACAGCTCAAAGCATCGTTGAGCTAACAGAGCATGGTGTTTTGCGGTATCACAGTAAAGGTCGCCAGAGCGCTCTGCATCAACCAAATAGTCTGGGAAGGATTTATGCAGTGTGGAAATCACGCCATCATGTTGTAAGTTTACTACCGACCGCAGAGGAGACAAAGCATCACGTATAGAATCTTCTTCTAGTCCCAGGAAACGGGCCATCGAACCAACCGTTAGGGGCTCTTGTGTGCAGATGATTGTATCCAGTACGAGCCGCACCTCATGTTTCTCCTGGTCGTCCAGATCTGGGCCGTGGAAAGTTTCCTTTAGTATGATCTCATACAGTAGGTTGAGCTCCTTGTCCGCCCCGTTAGATGTCGTAGTTGCTCCCAGAATGTTTTTCAATCTGCGGGCGCTTCTTGAGAATCCTTGAGCGCTAACATATCGGACAACCGTAGCAGCATAAATGAAAAGAACCCCCGAACGTTTGGTGAGAATTTCCAAGTCGCCTTCTGACAGGTTTGCAGGTTTGAGACCGGTTCGAATGTATTTCCTGATGTCCTCTGCCACAACCGTTTCATTGAGTTCGTGGAGGTGAAGTTCAGACCGCTGGCGGTTCCCACCTCTCCCGGTCATCCGGCCGTAGATGGTTGTTTCCGGCCTGCTGGTCAGGAAGAATTTGATGGGCATGACAGACATATAGTTGATCAAGGCGTCCAAAATCTCGGCAACGCCACGAACGCTTTCACATTCGTCGAGCCCATCGATCACGACCACAAGACCATAGGGTAGTGTGTCCCGGATTTCACGTAGGGGGTTGTGTAGCAGCTTGACGAACTGCTCTGTAAGTCTTCGGGTATGCAGTTCCGGGTTTCGTGCCAGGGCTTGCGAAAGCGCGTATCGAAATGGGCGAGAAAAACTGGCCAACTGATATGCAATCGTCGGGAGGATGTTTTTAGCATCGCGACAGCTTGGGATTTGTCGGGTACAGAAGAAATTGGCTGCAAGTTTGTTTTCTTCTTCGAGTTGTTTGCATAGCGTATATGCGAGCGTAGTCTTCCCAGTACCAGCCATGCCATTCAACCAGTATATTTTCTCGTTCTCGTCGTCCTGCCAAAGTTGAAACCGCTCTAGAACTTCCACGCGTGTATCCGGAGTGCACTCATCACGAAATATTTCTTTCGACTCAGCGGAGCAGTACCATGCTGCGTGAGACGGGAGCAGCGTGTCAAGACATTGACGCTATACATCGAAAATTCGTCAAATCACCGAGCAATGACACAAATGGGCAAGCGACATACGGTTGCCTGTTCGTCTACTAGCATCCATATCCTGACATTTACATTCAACTACAGACGTTTAGTATATTGTAGATAGTAAAATAGTGTAAACATACTGTGAACCTTTCCAGCAGAGTATGTATCCGGCGGTAATGGCGTAGCACCCGGTCCATATCTTCCTGAGCTTCCAAACACCGACTGAGTGTACAGTTCTGCCCTTTTTTCTGGACAAGCAAGAGCTCCCTCTCAAGCTCCCTTTACTCAACGGTAAACGCAGTCCATGACTCATAGTTGGTAGCTCACCTAGCAAAGTTTACAATACTTGATCGGATGCTCGGGGAAGGGTTTTGCTCCAAGCCAATGGCAAGATCGTGGAACAACCTATCCATCTCAACCCTTAACGTTTTGTATTCTTCAGGCAATTGTGCTGCCACCTAATAAAGACCGATATCAACATAAAGGCGCTTTAAAAGAGAGAAACTGCCTCGATTGCAATACTACTTGCCTCGTAAATTGGGATCCATTGAGTAAATGCATCAACCGCTAGTTTGAGTGGACCGAATACACCAAGAATCTTGTTTAATACATCCATAAATGTTTTGAGCCCTTCCCATGCGGCGTGATCCATGTCGGGAGCCGGGTTAAGATAAAAAGCAACAGAGGGGGCCTCCGCAGATGATCCCTCAATCGACCCTTCAGCCCAGTGCGATTCCCGTCCTGGCGCTTCTTTCCATACAGGTATTTCTTCTCTCGATGCTTCTCTACATAGTAATGGTGCGATTGCTGTCGATGCAGCGCTTATAGCAGAATGCCCGACTAGATTTGAAGGTGCAAGACTGTGTGTAAGACCACGCAGTAAATTAGGGCTACTGAGTTGGTTAGGGTTACTGAATGGGTTAGTAGGGTTGCTCGTGGATTCTGGCGATAGTTCTGGTGTATCGTCAGACGCAGACCGTCGAGACGAAGCCTTCCAGAAATTGAAAAATCTATCCATATGCTTCAATTGAGACAGTATGTGTGTATTCCGGGATTGTGAGCTAAGCTGTGGCCGAGAAGTAGGGCACGGGATCAATTACAAAGCTAGGTCAGTAGACACGTTGGACACCGCCACGATCTATACCTTGCTTGCCAAGGTCCCCCAAATTGTCCCATCTTGGTCCGTCAAAAAATGAGGGGTTGGATTCTGCCGGCGACCCAATCCGGCGTCGCTCGCGGCAGCTGCGCCACGAACTCTGGCTTCCCCACCGACGTCGAGAGCCAGAACGCAAACGCGTCGGTGACGTACTCGAACATCAAGTTTGGCGACATCGGATCGACCTACTCTGGCACTGCCTAAACAGTGCGTGATTCGGCGGCTCGGATTGGCTATAGCACTGACTCTAGCTTGCGCATATATAGACTTGACAATGGGCGAACTGAATTGGACCTGCCAGAGTTCTCTGGCGCATGTAGCTCCCGTATTTCTGACGGATTTTGTCTTGGTTTTGTCATTCGTTGTTTTTGCCACCGCCGCTCTGCTCTGTTTAGGTGATCTATACAATATACCTGACATGGCATCGACAAGGACTTGACTTCCACTCATGTTCGTGAAGCACTCGGAAGGGAAGGGCTGGAGCAGGTTCGCCCGAGGCCCGAGGCAAAGGTGGGCGTAATTTTCACCGGATCGACTTTAAGATAGCGACGTACTCTCCGTTTAGATTACACCATCACCGCATGATTGCGCCGACATTTGGCTACTCAGGACTTTATCCCACACGCGAACACAAAATACGTGGGACCTGGAAATGTCGGGCGTCAGGGGCGCGTGGGCTCGTCTGGCGGCCAATTTGCGGAAAATGAAGAAACGTTGCAGAGAGCAGTGTGGACATCCTGGCAGGTCTTAATGGTGGTAGCCAGCAGTGCTCGTTTAGAGTTGAATTGATGGTACTAGAGTATGAACTAATAAGAAGTAGGAGTTGCCGCAGCTAGCTTGGAGACACAAGAGAGGTGCGAGTGGTGGCAGTGGTGGGGGGAGTTAGGGATGAAATCTTGCTACCAATTTGACGTGGTGTCAAGGGAGATACGTGCCGAGTATAGTCGATTAGGGTACATATTTGTCCACCACTATTGCATTTACACCAGTCCAAGTCCAAGGCTCAACCGCCTTTATTATCGTACAATACACTAAAAGTACAGCTAGAGAAGAACGAAACAAGACGAAGACAGAACAAAATAGAGAACATAAGCAAAACGAGAGCGTAGTATAGTTTCAGCTCGTCGACTCGTCCACATATACAGTACCCGCGCTACTTCACACCAAGGCCGAAGTACCCTTCCGCCGGAGTATCGAAGTTGGCCTCATTGCTATGCGCGCCGCACGCGCCGTTCTCTCCAGCTGGCCTGCAACCCTCCCGGCCAACCTCCGCCGCATGGGCATTTCTTGCTTCAAACTGTTGCCTTCCTCGTCGCACCACCGTACTTGCTTCCTGGCCCGACTCCCGTCTTCCTGGTTCGTTTCGCCTCTACATTGCATCGAGCTAGGCGAAAGTAGCGCCCGAGGCACATCCGACTCGACGGAACTGGATGTCGGGCTGTCGGGAACTGATTTGGGACGCGGGGCGTTGGACTGGTCGGGGCTCTGCCTTTGCGTCTCATCGGTCCATTGCGCGTCTACCACGCAGCCAAACTCATCGCAGTACGACAAAAGCGCCTTTGTCTCCTCGTCTAGTTCAGTAACGGCCTTAGGCGAGGGTAGCGTGGACGGAGGGTGGGTAATCGTAGGAGTTGATGCCATCATAGGAGTACCGGTCCGTGCCAGCTCACGTCGGACCTCGTTAACATCTACCTCTGGCCACTTCCCCTTTTCGAAATATGACGGCGACTCGTCACTCTCCGTGGTTAGTGCAGCGGGGCTGAGGATATGCACCGGCAATTGGTGGGACGGAGAGGTTTCAGGGACGTCCGACAGGAGGGAATCGAGCGGACCAAGGCGGCTAGATGTCACGAGGAGTGGGGTTTTAGCAACAGTATTGACGATAATCGACGGAACATACGATAGGTGCTTGGAATTACTCGACGCATCTTCAGCCAGGGTCCCATCAGCCTCGGCCTGGGATGTAGTACTCCCTGCTGGAACCACGGCGCTCGGTAACTTCGTCTCGTTCTTCGTCACGTCCTCGACCGACGCTTCGGCGGCTTCTACGCCGGACAATACTCCAGTCGTGGAGCTTGCTACAGCCGTCTTCGTCTTCTTGAGCACGTTCGCGGTCTTGGACTTGGGTTTGGTCGAGAATAGTTTCAGCTTTCTTAGCTGCTTCGTTAGCGGTGACACCTCGAGGTTGCACTTGCAGCTGCATAGTTTGACACTAGAGGAGGGTTGTGGCTTGACGGGAAGCTCGGGGCGAGACTTGGGTTCTGGCGCGACTCCACGCTTGAATAGTCCGCATGACATAGATAGACTAAACTTGGCGGGCAGGTTGAAATCGCGGGGCATATGTGTCGGCGAATCGGCCAAGGATTGAGAGGCTGGAGCCGTCTTATGCGCAGGTTTTGGTTTGGCAGGGAGCTCAGGTTCAACGGCCGACGCGGGTTGGATAGTAGCGTCAGCAGGCAACGCAAAACTTGAGGTAATCGTAGGGCTGGTCGTGGATTCTGGTTGGTCAACCCAGTTTATTTCGAGTGTTTCGGGGCATTTGGACGGAGTGTTGGTCAGGTCCGCCACGCTTGACGCAGGAGTGAGTAGGGAAGGCGATGGAGTAAAAAGTGGGTCGACGTTGGTCTCTAGACTGGCAGTGCTGCGGTCGAAGCTCGTATCGGTAGATGAACAGAGCGGAACCGTGCCGGAGGCCGAGCCGATACTAGAACGGGGAGGGGGTGCGCTGGACAGTGCAAGCGCGACTCCGCGCCTCCCGTTCCGAGATATCGGTGCCTCATCCTCCGTCGAGGCCCTGGACGCCGTTTGTTCATCTTCCTGTTGTTCGTCGTTCGTCTAAAACCCATTTCAGCAAGTGAATCCCCCTCACGTCACTCACACCGGTAAGCTCTCACCTTGTTGCCTACCGCCGTGGTTGAGTCCGTGCAACCAAGGGGACCGTCCAGTGTATCTGGACGATCCTCCCCGCGCAACAGGAGCTTTGGCGGCGACATGACGTTCGTCACTCGACATTCTTGATCTTTAGGCGTTCGCAGCAGTAGAGCAGGCTCGTCCTGTTTACTGTTCGTCTGGAAGGCCAGGCCGCGGTGTCAGTGTCAGCGAAATGAAGTCAAATACCACCAAACGTACGTCATCGACCGTGGTGATGAGAAATGCGCCAGGTGGGGCAGGCCACGGTTCGGACAGTCGATCGATAAGTAGTTGAAGTAAGTCGGACATTGACGAGGTTGCCGCCGCTTTTTGCCACAACTTCATGAGCGTAACATGTCCATATATGCCAATATCTGTTAAGTAATACGTTAGTCATTATGCTCGCAGTCGCAAGTGCATCTATCCTTACCGCATATCAAATGAACAAGGATGGGGAGCGCGGTTCGGACGCATGGTACAGCCACTTGGTGAAGGAGCAGCCAAGCAGTAGGCCCGAAGACTAACGGCGCATACCGAATAATAAGCATAGCAGACTTGGCCAAATAGGCGAGAAAAACGACTAGAAGGCACATCACTGCTCGCAGTGTTTCGGCACCTATTCACATAGTTGTTAGTGTCTCATCCCTCTTGCGCCTATCTTTATTACCGTATAGCCCAGCCTCTAGCACGATGTCCAGACAGCAAATACGACCGAGTGCCCACGACACCTTTTCGAGGGTAAATAGAGCATCTTGATAGATGGCACGATAGTTAGGGGTGTGGCGAACGAACACGACGTGATAGAAGATCATGTACGCGATCAATGGGATTAGTATACATCTGTAGCGAGAGAGGGATATTAGCAATTTTTCTTGTCCGTATAGCCTCTACACTCACTTGAGAATATCCCCAAAGGGCCCGGTAGGCAACACATAGACGAACAGCACAAGCAGAACCGTGGTGGGTGTAACACTACCCAATCTCGCCGCTAACAGTGCTAGTAGGATGGTATTTGTGACGAAGGAGAACATCGAGTATTAGAAGCGACGATAAGTTCTGGGGGGTTTTGATGGGGGGTGAGTCGTGAGTCGTGGTTTCTCTCAGGTTTGTCGCTGCCGAGTCCGTTTTTATCCTACTAGCCCCTAAGTCCCGCTAGGACGGCGTCATTGGTACCACCAGCCCCCTACGCATCACAAGCACACTCGGACCCTAGGGGGTAGCGCATACAGTCACCACTAGGAAGCATCAAAGGAAGATGCTCCACAAACAGGGTGCGTTGATAGGAGATGTACCCAGTTCTGTCGACACGGCAAGCTACGACGCCCGCCAGCTATTCAATTTGTCTAGCTTTGCATCCTCGGATAACATCAAAGTCTTCATCGGTATGATTCGGTAATTCTTTGACGCAAGGTTATAGGCTCGAGATATGGTGGCCTGTTGCTACCGAGCCTGATAAGTAACGTATCGTAGAGGGTAACGGTGATAGTCACTTCGCATCAGGAAAATCAACCTATACTTGCAAGGCCTGATAAGGCAATTATATGCGGCTTGTCACCGCCGTATCGCATGTAGATTAGTTAAGTATTAAATGCACATGGCATTGCGGTGCAAGGAGCTGGAGGGATGACAATATAGTTCAGTCTGATGAGACGTTACATGTGAGCTCAGAGTGACCGACCTGATAAAACAACGGTAAATCTGGGCTGGATGACCAAACCTTACAAGCAGCTCACAGTAGCTTGTCACACTAGTGCCTAACACTTACTAATGCAGCCCGAATGCAGCATTTTCTTCGATTTGATCGTTGCTTTTGTGCTTTTCATTGCTCAAAATGTCCGATAAATCATTCATAATTGCTCAGGTGTATTGTACAGACGAAAGGAGAGTATTTAACATGGCAAACCAAAAGAAGGCTCTGACCGTGACCAGTATGTCTGCTCTCTGCCGACACTAAGGATTAGTGTTGCGGGTGTTCGCGATGTAAATACACTTACCGACAAAATCCGCCCACTCCGGCGTTATACTTTGAATCTGCACAGTGCATAGTTAGTATCACGTATGTTACTACTCATGCGGGTGTTTACTTACTGCTGTTTGGTCTTCAATCATGACCTCGAGGCTCGGAGGGGCGAAGGAGGGGAGTCGACACAGGCTTGAATCTCGCGCGAGGGCTAATTTTAAGTCTGAAAGATGCAGGCCCCCAGGCGCAGGCTGTGGTAGAAACTTCTACATTGAGGCATCGTCGTCAGCTTGTCGTCATTCGGTCTGCCGGAGTGGAGCACGTAGAGTGACCGTGACAAAAAGATCGATGCACACAGGGGGATATTCCATAAAAGGCATATTAAGTCAGTATGACTCACCTATAGAGCTCCTAAATCGGTATTAAATGGGGTTAATTGGATACCCCAGGCTGACATAGCTGATCAGGTAGCACCAGACTTACGCGATACTCTTGATGACCCGGATAACACGAATTTTAACATCCAGGATGTGAGATTTCCACAATCGCCGGAAAAGGAGGTAAATATGTAATTTTGAGACAGGGTTCAAAATGCTGAAATTTAGCGAAGAGGACGGACGCACTATCTTTTTTGAAATGGTGTCCGACGAGCGCTGCTGCCGCGTTTGGAAACGGTGGCTAGCGGCGGCGGTGCGGTCGGCAGCGGGGTTGGTCAATAGTGAGAGGGTTCGGAGGCGAGGCTCTTCCACGGAAGGCCGGTTATGACATCGCAGGTGATTTGTTGGTGATTCATTACTAATCGGAAGAGAAACCTGTCGAATTTTAGCTTCAAGAAAGTTAAAAGGGGAACCCATCACAGAACTGTTTTGATCGAGTGAGATGGAGAACGGCAAAGCGTGTCAAAATTAGCGGTAAAGAAGGTGGAAATTAAACTAAAACTTTGTTAAAAGGAGAACCTCATCAATCCGCCAGCATCATTAGGGTAAAACAACAGTCAATTTCAGCATCCATCACGAGTAGTTACAGTGTAGTATGTACACGGTGTCAACGGTAAAGGAAATATACCAGGCAGCGCTCCTGCATCCATAAGAGTTTGCAATTGGTCGCAGGAGGTGACGAGGGCGCGTCCTGTCGCGCCGAGCGCGCATTGTAGCGAGTAAACGCTGTTATAAATGGCAGTGCTAATATTAGTGTCGGTAAAGACAGGATAGATGAGAATGCGCTCACCCTGTAGGGTCTGACTCATTCGTCAATTGGAGCTCGCAAGTAGCGGGTTGGGCACTGCGTATGTAAGTAGAGCAAGCGCAGGTGTGGGTGTGGGGGCGTGAGTAGTACTGGGTGATATCTTGGCGGGCGGTCGAGTCACTATCGCTGCCTTGCATGGCCGCCCATGGCGTACACGAACGTGGGTGTACTGGGCAGGCGCGGAAGTGGCTGATAGTGGGATTGGTAAGCGTGGGCGTGAGCAAGGGTAGCGCACAGACGCACCGGGGAGCACACGAAATAGCGCAGTGCCTACCGTAGATATGCTTGTGCGCGACCAAGGTGAGGAACCGTGGCTCGGCAGCAACGATGAGGCCATGCAAGGGGTGGTGGCGAGTCCAAATGGGCGCAAGGGAGGCACGGCGGACGGGCAAACAACGCGAAGTCAGTGTCGGGTACGGGTTGTGGGGCGCGACTCACCATAAACATGTTTGGACGAGGGTGCTGAGGGATGGCGGTAATGGCGAGTAGACCTGGTGTCGGAGGTGGTGGAGGGCGGGCAGAAAACCGCTAAGTCGCGATTGAATTGCGACCCTGGGTGGCACATCACGTGCCACTCTGGATGCGCCAATCAGGTTCCTTGCTCGCCACCACCACTGCTTTGATCAACAGCGGACAAGCCAACCCGCTTGCCGCCACTCGTCTGCCACCATTCCCTTCGACCTGTCTCAGCCTCTGTGGACTGACCCAAGTCGGCCCTGAATGACAAACGCGCCCAACGCAGGCCGATGATCCACTACGCCTACACGGGCTCAGGTGTGTACATCCTATTTTACCTATGCTTGCTGGCCGTTCGAACTTTGAGTGACGCGTTTTACCGTGGTCATTGCGCGTATTCGTGACCCTAAAACCACCACGTTCATCTTCCCGTCAGGTGAGACAATCGTCACCGGCGCCAAATCCGAAGACGATTCGCGCCTCGTGCCATGCAAGTACCCCTGGTATGTGCTATTGCGTACTCAAGCCAAAGATCGTCTTGCTGATCTTCGTGCGAACTCTTGTCTGTTGCGGGGCCCACGCATCCCTCGCACTCTGACTCGACTTTGCATACCTTGATGTGCTGGATACTTCCGTGTGCCAACCTGGCCGAGGTATCCACCAAGAAAAAAAAGCACGCCCGCCGAGTAGAGTTAACTCTATTCATACACCATGCCCAACGTATGTCATCCTGGTGGCTACCCATTCGTCCTACTGACGCTCCCACCGCCCGCCACCATCGTTGAACACGCCGGCTGCGGTATTTCATCTGTGCCGCACCGGCTCGCACGCCCAGACCATTTGGACGCGCTGCTATTGCCGCCATTACCATCCAATCCTTCACCGCTAGCTGCGCCATATAATAACCGTGGCGGCTTTACCCTCGCTCTGTTCTCATTTCAACCGCCCGAATATTGTATTGGCATTGCGAATCGCTGTATCTAATATCCTATATTACACAATTATATGCGCCAAAAGTTTCTTCTCAAAAAACCGCTCAAACCGTGGCAAATATGAAAGTTGAGAAATGTTGAAAGGGGAAGGCTTAATATACGCAAGCTATGCCTTGAAATTTGCAGCCATTGATCTCAAATTTAGCAGTAAAGCAAGGTAATTATTTCTGTTAAAATTCCACACCTTCCGGGCACCAAGAGTATACTTTTCAGTCCCTTCATCCCATGCCAGGCGCTCTTCATTGTTAGGTAAGCTTTATCAGCGCTTGTCATCCCCACCAGGGGTTCGCGGTTTTCCTGATGTCACCATCCGCGCTTCACCATTAGGGGGTTTCACGATTCGCAAAACTGGGGCTCAACTGGTACCTCAACTGGTACCTCAACTGGTACCTCAACTGGGCCCCAACTCACGTTTAAGTGCCACTACTTGAGCCAATTATACCCTCCTTTTTCCTCAGACGAGCCTGAAAGAGACCCCTCTAGCTCATTAGACAGCGCTCCGTACGAATATCATGTAAACGATGTGCATATAGTATAGGTATCCGAGAGTTTGAGCCCTCGGCGCTTAACTGGTACGTCAGCTCTGGTCCCAGTTGAGGCCCAGTTGAGGTACCAGTTGAGCCCCAGTTTTGCGAGTCGTGAAACCCCCTATTTATCATCCGACGACTAGCTGTCTTTGTCCACCGGCCTGCCAGCTTGTCAGCTCCTACCCTCGATTGGGAGCTCGGCTGGGGAGAAAGCAGGAAAGGGGTCCAGGCGCGGGATAAACCGGACGCTCACTCCTTTCAGCCAAAGCAAGATAACACCAACATATCAGAGCGCATAGTTTACTCGAGGTTCTTAAGTTGAGTCAAGTCTTGGATATAGATTGTAAACTGGCCATCAGTCTAGCGCGTCTTAAGCGGCCATCGTCATACAGTACCGTCGCTAGTTGGTTCATTAAGTGGGAACATTATGCCAGGCTGCAGTGGTCTTCGGTGTAGGAGTGTCATCCACACGCAGGATAGGAGTTCCGGTTGGTATTTCTTGTTGTCCCGATGTTATTCTCTGGCGCGTGCTTATGGTCAGATGTCAATTCTTTGACAAACCTCCGATCGATGCGATGTATCCTCGGTCTCGATGGCTTCTTAGACTGGTGGTCACTTTAGCAAAATGAAGAATTTGTCCTGCAAAATCCAAAGTCTGAGTTCAAGCTTGTAACGTTTGCGCCACTAGTGTATCCAAGCGTCCTGTGTTACGCTGTGTTGCTCTGACCAGCTCGTTTCCTCCCCGTGCCTTGTATTCTTCAGACGAGCGTGTCACCAAGGTACCGGTGCTACGGGCTGCAGTGGGCGGCGGTAGAAGATGCTTGAGTGTTATAGCTTGGTGCTACTTGGGGGTAACGCGTTTTCCAATGAGTGACGAGTCGGGACGAGGTCGTTGTCAAACATAACATCTAATTGTAAATGCGATCAAGCGCGCCTGACTTATCCGTCAGGACAACACCGTCATGTCGCCCCAAACGAAAAGCATACAAATTGACGCATCTACATGTGTACAGAAGCAAATACATAATATGGTATCTAGCACAAATGTCAGGAACATGACAAAGAGACCGTTCAGCGATCAAATATCCTGCAGTACTCCAATTGCCCAGTTGAGGGTTCAGACGAGAAGATACAGTTTAATTCGGGACATGCCTCCAACAGTGACGCCCGTGTATTTTTAAGTCCCTCGTCTTCTCCATCGAATAGCTTACATCGTTCAAAGCGCAAGTTTTGGATACCGTACTTGGTGACGAGTGCCTTCATCCCTTCGAGAGTGATTGTGCAGTCTAAAAGCAGAACACTGGGCAGGCAAGGGGGTGATAGGGGCTGAGAGGTACTCGAACCTGGATCGGCCACAGGCTCTCCGGTCATGTGGAACTCGTCTAATACTACGTTGCGTAGGGTGGGAAGGGGATCTAAAAGAGACATCCAGGTCGGAAATGAATGGGATCTATGATCTTGCCAGCAGTATAGCGCAGTCACATTAGAGCG
>WSTH01000959.1:0-15988 GCA_019616345.1 Ceratobasidium sp. 395
TGGAATGGGGTGAGTGGTTAAGACTGGAATGGGGTGGAGTAGTTAAGATTGAAGAAAGACGCTTGGAGAGACAAGAAATGTAAGAAATGATGGGTATCCCGCAATCTAAAAAACAAAAATAAAACAGACAAGGGTCAAGAAAACCACGATACACACATGATTAGAATTACAACTTCAACTCCCAGCTCAGATAAAAAGCAACCCGTCAACATCATACGCGAAATCAAGTACCAAAATCTTTTGGTCGTGCGACGTGCTATCACAAACCACGCTTGCCTCAATACCTCACCACTCTCGAAGTGACTAAAAGTAACTCACCTAACAATCTTCGTCGCATCAAACTTGACATCAAAAATATGACTATCATGCAAATTCTTAAACTCGCGCACGAGCTTCCATCCACCACCATCCTATCAATGACACACCAATCAGCCAACAAACCTCACAAACCAAAGTAGAACAAGACAAAAACACTCACCCGACAATCACTTAAATCCCAAACCTTGATCGTCCGATCATAACTCGCGCTAACCAACCGCCCCGAAACAGCATCATACGCCAACGCGCGCACAAGTAGTTCGTGTCCGGGTAGAGTGAGTATACATTCGCCCGTCGACGCGTTCCAGACTTTGATCTTTCGGTCGTTGGAACCGGAGATGATCGTGTCGCCCTGGCGTAAACAAGGTAAATAGGAGAGAATGTTGATTGGAGTTGGAGGCGGTTACCTTGAACTCGACACATGCTAGTCCCTTGTCGTGCCCGACAAACGTCCGGACGCGGTTCCCGGTTTCGATGTCCCATAGAATCATCGTGCCGTCTCCGCTCGCGCTCACAACATGACCATCCTGCAATCTGAACAAACCGTCAACGCCGCCCAACACACCAGTCCGCTCGGATGCTCACCCCACAGCGTTAACAGGCCCTTCATGCCCTCTGAGCACACAATGCAACTCCAACGTCTGACGATCCCACACCCGAATCAACGTATCCTTTGAACTACCCACTACATCAATCCACCACCCCACAAATAAACCCTCAGAAAAACAAACTCACCAACTAACAATCCACCGCTCATCCATCCGAAGATCCAACACCCCACCCGCATGCCCACTCAACACAGCCCTAACAACCCAAACCCCACCCTCCCGCTCCCAAACCCTCACAGTCCGATCGCTACTCCCAGAACACATAAACCCACCACCATTTCCTCCTCCCACAAGCTCAACCTTTAAACACAACACACTCCCTTCATGCGCAACAAGCGTCTCGCGCAACTCGCCCGTCCGCACGCTCCACACTTTAATCGTCCTATCGCGCGAACCGGTGACGATCGTGTCCGAACCAGCGTCGAGTTCGAGACAGTACACGCTATCCAAGTGGCCCGCGAGTTTACTCGACTTGGCCGCGCCGAAATACCATTTACGTGCGATCGAGTGTCGTTGGCGGAATAAATCCGGCCAGTTGAGCGAGCCGGTTGGGCCCGAAGATGAAGATGACGAGGTTCGACGCGACGTCAAGGAGGATAAGAGAGCTGAACGGTGGGGCGGGGCTTGTAGCTGCGCACGCCGTCTCGGGAGGTTCACAGTCCATCCCGGCTGTCGATAAAACAACGCACGCCAGATGGTATCGTCAGCAGCGAGCCGTCGCCAGGTATGCGACACGGCCAAACACGCAACGACCGAATCGAGATCGAGCTGGAGTAAGATGTAGAGCGCAACCTCGGGCGGTAACCGGCCAAGGATATCTAGCAAAAAACCACGATAGTATTGGCACTACAACACACACTCCACAGCCCCAAAACAAACTCACCAGTTCCGTCCGACTCGCGCACCTCGAGAAAACACCCCTCATCATCGATAAGCTCGCCCTCTTCACCATCAAGCGGCAACAACTCCCCATCGACATAATACACCTCGTACACCGCACGAGCCTTGCCCTTGCGACTCTTTCCAGGCGTAGTGATCATCTCCAACAGTCGAGGGAGCAACCCACGTCCCATGCCCATACCCATACCCATCGTACCAGAACAAGTCGGGTCGGGTGTGGGAGCCATCGCCCGGTCATGGCACACGGTCTCGACTGCGGGCGGCGACGGACGGGGGACGACGAACATGGTGTCGTGCAAGTTCGATCTGGCCTCGGCTGACGGAGACTGTTGTGGTTGCTGTTGAAGCCCCAGCAGCTTTTGGAGCCGGCTCGGCCTGGGCGGTGCGGGCTGCGAGCGGCGGGTCAACAGACGCGGAGGCGATACGCTCGCTAACTCGGGCTGCATGGATCCAAGGTTCGTCGTCGTTCTGATTAGCGAAGCTTCGGCGGCACCCCTCCCTCACGTGCCCCCATTAGGCGCCAACTTGATTGACCCGGGACAAACAAAATTAATAGATAAATGCTGCTACAAAAGTCCAACGTTACAACAACAAAAAGACTTCATCGCGCTCCGAGCACAGCGTACACAATCGCAACTATCAACACGACCAGCACAACCACACCGCTCACGACCGCCGCAACCCGACACCTCCACACCCACTGCTCCCCTTCGACCCTCACCCCCTTTTCAGCATCCCCAACGACGCCCACGACTCGATTCCTCCCATCGAGCATCCACCCGCCGATCAACCAGCACCACGGACCCAACACAAACCCAAGCGCGAACCACTTGCCGGGTGACAGGCCAGCTTCGTACTCGATACTGTACGGCCTCTGCCTACGCACCCTCGCTTGCCTCGCCCCTCCTCCATTAAGCACAGGCGAGACTCGAAAGATCGAGCTAACTCGGGACGCAGACGGCGGCGGGCTCGGAAGCAACCCATGGCCGTCTTTATCCCGAACCCTGCCCACCCCTCCTCGCTCGGGCGAATCTATAATCCGCACCGTCTTGGCCTGGGGAGGAACCAACAGCTCGCGTTGGCTCCCCGCCCACGTCGCGCCCGAGTCAGGTCGTCCGGCCGTACCCGCTCCAGATCCGCGCCCATAATACGACGTCGATTCGGTAATCCCAGAAATCGGCCGCACGTCCGACTTGTACGTCGCATCCATGTTCATACTCATCCCCAACGCAGTCGGACTCGGCGGATACAACGTCGTAGTCGGACTCGGTGGGTACAACGGACTCCAACGTGGACTCGACGACCCAGACTGGTTCCACCGCGGACTCGACGAGGACGAGGGTTGACTCCAAAGCGGACTAGCGGGCGCCTGACTCCTCACCGGGCTCGCCGGGTTAGATCGTAGCGGACTCGGCTTGGGCGTGCTATGCTGGACCAAACTCCCGAGCCGTTTGTGCAACGACGGGTACGTCGGATTATGCAAACTCCTCGCCGTCGTCGTCGGCCCGCGCGGATGCCCGGGACTCGGACTCGAGGGCGGAGACGGTAACGTCGTAACCGCTCCAGGCTCCTGATGATCTGACCCACCACTGCGCTTCTGCGGCTCAGGCTCCACGAACAACGGCTTCGACTCGGGCTTGGGCACGACCAACAGCTGAGACCTCGGCCTCGGTCTCTGCCTCTCAGTCACCTCCTCCCCATCCTCCGGCGCCGGACGAGACGAAACAGTCACAGACCGGAACCGGGTAGCCGTAACAGTCGGAGACTCGGGCGGCTCCGCCAACGAGGACAAACTCGACCCGACGCTCGCCCGTGGACCCAGCCGCCGACTCTGGAAACTCCGTCGGCTCGTGCCCAGACTATGAAAGCTCGGCTGGCTCGCGCTCAGGTTCAGACTTTGCTGGCTCGCGTTCAAACTCTGTCGACTCGCGTTCAGACTTTGTTGACCCGTATTGAAACTCTGTCGACTCGCACTCAAACTCTGCCGACTCGCATTCGAACTCGACAACCGTCCACCCGTCGGCCGACTCGTACTCAGACTATGAAAACTCTGGACGCTCGACCGGCTCGGGTTCGCAGTCGCGGTTTGGAAGCTCGTGCTCGGCGCGCCATCGGTCCCGGTATACGTCTGAAAGCTCGCGTCGGTTCCTGTATACGTCTGAAAACTCGCGTTGGCAGTCTGAAAACTCGCCCGGCTCGCCCGGCTGATACTCGCATTCGCCCAATCGTTGTCAGCAATCGTCGAAGTCGATCCTGCGATCACCGAGCTCTCGTGTAACCCCAGGACAGAGCTTTCGCGTATGGCCGGTCCAGAGCTATCATGTGTTCCTAGTAGAGTGCTGTCGCGCGGATTTGGATTTGGTAGAAATGTGCTATCGCGGAACCCAGGACTCGTAGGTGGAGTTCGAAACGCGCTAAACGTCGAGGCGAGGGATAGAGATTTTCGGTTGTGTTGGCCTTGTTTTTGCTTTTTGGAGGGGAGGGAGTTTGAGGCTGATGTCGAGGCTGGGGTGTGGATGGGATGTTTGTTAGCGGAGAGTTTGAACGGGCAGGGACGATAAGAATTTTGGAGCAGAGATATGCAATCAAAAACGAAGGACGACGCGACGCGAGCAAGATGAAATCTTTGCGCTCGACCGACATCGATCAGACGTCACGCGCACGTACGAAATGATCGACAGCGAGGTATAAAAACTAGCTCGCTTCGACGGTCCAACTCTTCCCTCTCCACGACGACCGCGCATACATAGCCTCCAAATAGCGAAAATAGATTGAACCTTGACTCACCCTTGCTCTCGTCGCCCAACCACTTCCTCACCATCCCCCACGCCGTGCCCAACTCCTCAGTATCATCGTCCTCCCACACCGAGCGATCCATATCCGCAGCAAAACTTCCTCCCGAAATCGTTCGCGCACGCGTGAGCTCGACACCGCCCGCATCAACATCAATCTGGCGTACTTCGACCACTCGCTCGCCATCTGTAGGGAATGGAGCAGACGCAGCGGTCTTGCCTTTAATCGACAAAGGCAACACTTCAGCCTGTGCAGTTCCCATCGACCCAGAACGGGAATGATGACCTCCCAAACTGGGTCGAGCGTCCGCCAAACTAGGTCGACCACTGCCCAACAAGCTAGGACTAGGTCGACCGCTCCCCAAACTGCTCCGGGCGGCCACAAAACTGGACCTATTGCCGGCCTTGCCGAACAACGCCCCCAACCGTTCGCGTGAATTCATCCGGGAATGTCCGGCTCCCTGCTGCAACCGCGCGAGGTCGACCGATTTAGGTCTCGGCTTGGGTTCGTCCGCGTCGGACAAGTTTAGCGACGGTGGGCGTGGCGGGCGTATGGGCGGTAGCGATTCATTGTTGTTGGTCGCGGGCGTAGGTAAAGGAGTCGGATCGTCGGACGGAGGGGAAAGAAGGTTCGTGCTCGACGTTGCACCGGCGTTTAACATTGCGTTCAGCTCCGAATCCGGTTCTGGTCGAGACGACTGCGATTGGACGACTGTTATCGGATCCGTGCTGGGTCGGTAGAAGAGCGTACGGCGAAGCTCGTCAGTAACACCGGAGACAGACTCTTCCGTCATGGTATCATCCTCCGTGTAGCCGTCGGAGAGCACGCTTATCCGCTGGGCGTCTGGTTCGGGGCTGTGGTTGTGGTCGCGACGGGTGGGAGACGCGGCAACGGTTTGCTCAGAGTCTGTGCGTTCAGGTTGGGGACGGTCCTGAGATGAGGGTGTGATCCTGATGTTGGAGGGAAGAGCCTGAATCGTGTCATCCTCGGTGCCTTCTACAAACTTGCTGTCGGCAACTATCATGTGATGGCTGCCGGCGTCCGAGTACTCGATACTGTCGTCCCCTGGCTCGGAGCGGATGTGCAAGTGCGAGTTGGGGAGCGGGAGGAGATGGATATTGTTCAGATTAAGACTCGACTGAATCGAATTCGAGAGAGTCGCCGACGAGGTGAGTGAAGGTGCGGAATGGATCGAACGGAGCGAGCGGTCGGACGTAGACAGAGACGTGTCGGGGGACGGGTCGTAAGACGTCGAAGGAGGAGAGCTGCGTGTGATTCGTGGTTGTGCCATACGGTGTAACTCGGTTTTAAAGAACGAAATGTAAATAGCAGTCTGCGCATCGTACTTGTTAGCCAGCGCGACAACCGTCCGGCTAAACAACTCCTCTCACCAAATTCTCAGCTTACCGCTTCGCCAATCGAAATTTCAAAGCTTGAACGGGCGCGTCCGACGCGTCTGGTCCTGCACTGCAGAAAGGAATGTCTGCACCCAGCCAGCCTCAACACTACGCTCAACGAGCTCGAGGGTAAAACTCACCTAGGTAAAAAGAAAGTATGTACAGCGATTGCCGGCAGAGACCAGAAACAAGCCCACCGGGGTAGGGAACGTGTGCGCCTCGTGGAACAGAAAGTCCCTGTCGTAGTTCAGGACCGAATACATTTAGATATCGAAATTTATCCCTTCGGCGCTAATCATACCTGGAATCACAGGTTTTTTTCAATCTCAGCCCAAAACGGGCCCGCATACAGCTTGGTGAATTGATAGAGAGGTTTGTCTTGTACGTATTATATGGTGCTTCTGTGACTATAATTGACAGACGGATGTGCGCCATGGATCTCCCTTCGTGCTCGGATGATATGTTTTTGAGTCACGAGCGAGGATCTGCGCGAGTCTCATGCTTCAGGGTGCGCGACAGCGTTTATTGCATTTATCTAACTATATATGTCCAAAAGCCTTCCCGATGTAGCAGTAGCAGCTCAACGCGTTAAAGTTGGAATACTGGCCGCAACTACGCTCATGCTCACATCTAGCATTCCCTCAGAGGAATCCTCCAACATTCTGACCTAAACAAACTCTATAGCATTGGAAACTTCTGCCCCGAATGTTCTCGGAACCACCATTCACCGATTGAATGCCCCAACCGTCCGACTCGTCTCTCAGCGCCTCAAAACCTTGAACGGCCGCCCGTATCGCTATGACTTCTGTAGGCACAAACCTCCACATCGCAAGGCAGTTGCACTGCAGTTGCCCATCGACCATAAACCAAACCTTTCTTCTACCACCCAAGTGGCAGAAGCGCAGCACAGCTATCACATTTCTAACTTAGCAGCCCGATTTTAACGAACTGAAACTGTATTTCAACCCTCGGATTATGCACATTACATACCTCGCGACTCCACATTGCCACAGGGCTAGTATCCCGCACCTAGCTTATATGTACTATACTACGATTATCCCGGGTGAAAACGTATCCTTCAACTACTCCTAAATTTCCCAGCATAAGTCTTCATGCGGAAGATGTCATTTGAAGGAAAGTGGTTGCATTTGGAGCCAGCAAGCCCGATAATCGTGACGGAGGAAGAGCTGATGAACAGTGTTTTAGTATGTCTCTCCTGGATACAAAGTCATTGGCGAATGAGCTTCGTAGTACGGCACTGATGTGCAGACTTACACGCTCTCCGGGGGTAAGTTGAAACGCACTTTTATTCATGAAATCTAGGGGGATAAACATGATTGTGCCTAGGAATGTGAGATACGTACGCTGGAGAAGCAGAACAACAAGCTAAAAGCCAAAGTAAAGCTTAAAAACGGAACATCTCAACAGTAGGGACATCAGAGCGGGCTTGCCACCACGTTATTCACACCCTTAGATGAGCAGTTCGCAAGCAGAAAGTTTCTAGAGACTCGCCCAATGAGTATCAGTGCAGCTGTCATGGTAAGTGTAGCTAAGCCATCATAATCGCGTCCAAGCCACCTGAAAAGCCTGAAAAGCAGGCAAATTGAAAACCATCATCTAAGACGCAACGGGAGTCAGCTTATATGTGAAGGATATTTGCTCGAATCAGAGATCACGTTGACTCGATCAAAGTGGGAATGGGAGAAACTACTAGCTGAAACAAAAGCTCAGTCCCAAGTTCGTAGTCATGGCAGTCTTGCGTCGGCACATACAAGCGCATATAACCAGACATACCTAGCGAATAACGGTCAACGAAAGATTGTATATACTGCCTTAGTGCATCAGAGAAATCTGTAACCAAGCAATGGATATTCCTGCAGCGTTATAACCTCTCACTGAAGATCGCGTGTCGATGAGAGCTCTGTTGCACACCATGGTAGCATTATAAACGCTTATCGACCATACAATCTTTGCTCTAGCATCCGCAGAGGTAAATAGCACAGCGCAGTAAGAACGAACCCAATCTAAAAGCGCCACAATTAGTATTTCGATCTCATTGGATACACTCCTTCACGCACCTCCAAGCCAATGTCGCCACTTGGTTTCGCCACAGGCCCAGTGTACCATACTTGACTCATGCACACGACAATCATGCCGAAGCCCAAGACGCATGCCCCAATCGCAGCTAGACCCGGTGGTAACTGGCCGGGTGAGTTCCAAATCGATATGTCGTAACGACCAAAATCGCAACGTTTGAAGACGACATGCTCAACGATCAGAACGGCGACGAAGGTTGAAGTCCAGTATCCCACCAGACCTAGACTGTAATATTTCAACAAGAGGACCAAAGGCAATATGTAGACTTGAACTTACAAATTTACCAAAGTCGTTTGAAATCTGGTCGCGCCAACGATTGCCAATGGTATCACTATGACCGACCCAAAGAACGAAAACACATAGCGAGGCACGCGTACGAGAAATGGGAAGACGACTTGGAAACTGAAACAGAAGCTATACAGGTTTGGCCCCTATGAGGTTGTGCATGAGCAAAGAGTCTACTTTTGGTGCACTCGATACATACCAGACTTCCGATTACTGAAAGCGCAAGTAAAACGAGCAAAAACTTCCCAAAACCTCCAACTGGGGCGAGAACTGCTGCTATGAGGCCACCAGCTCCATTGGTATCGTGTCCAGCTTGCCATTCCGGCATGTTGGGCAGTGATGCGGCGAAAGCAGCCCCCAGAAGCGACACGGATGCCTACGACAGAGGGTCAGCCACCTTGTGAGAGGCTCTTTCAAGTAACTTTGGATCTACTGTTGGTACTACTAGCCCGAAATAACTGAATGCAAAGAGTTTCCAGCTAGGATAGCAATTAGGTCCGTGGTTTTATTCGCAATAGACCAAGGCTTACTCACCTAGAAACCTCGGGCTGCATGTAATGTGTGTAATCCGACATAGCAGGCGAGTAGGAAATCACGAAGCCTGCGATGGTCGATGCGAATGATAGCACGCTTTGATGGGACGCGGGACCGGCCGTGGCAAGTGGATCCGACAGATGCCTCCCTCCGACTCCAATTACGACAAGAAAAACGACTAAAATAGGAAACCATGCATATCGTTCGTACCTAAAAGTTAAAGTGTAAAGTTGGATCGATTCAGTATCTCATTGGTATAACGCACCAGTTCAGTACCTGATACCCGAAGAATGTTATCTGCGACAAAATTTCGATCAGGCGTCGATACCTGAAAGGGTTCTCAGACGTACTACTAAAGAAACAACTCTAGAGAGGATTTTGGAATAAGTGGCCTAGTCGTCGCGCTACTTGAATCGAACATACGTGATAACAACAATCCCAACGTTCCAGCTCAGACTCCCTCCAGAAACAACCGATAAAATCTGACCTCCGAGGATTACGTTGATGATATTGTAGCCAACAATTCCGAGTAACTGCAAAACGCCCGGAACCGCTGTTCCGTACCACCTGTCAAGACTTCATTAGATTATTGCGAGCAGAGCTGAGTCAGGGCGACTTGCCCAAAACTGTATCGAGCCTGTACCATCTGGCGAAGTCCGAGCTTTGGGCCAAACGTAGATCTATTGTTATTGAGTGTGCATACTTGAAACGATCCATAGCTGTTTAACACGTACAAGTAGGCTGGTACTATGCCGCCCATTAAACTGAAGCCAATAATCACACCAGCAGACTCGCGGAAACTCAGTCCGCTGAAAAGAGGGCCAATTGTCCCAAGAGAGAATCTAAACGGTAATGATTAGCGGCTGAGCGCTCTATCATTCGTCAAGTACTTACGACAGAATATTAAGGTTGGACGAGAGCCTGGTGTGATGTTTGATGCCATTGATCAGAGAATTTGAGGCCGTAAGTGTTCAACCCACCATATAAAAAGTGACTTGCTGAACTGAGGATCCGTTCGATCTTCCACCGGAACAGGGAAAATTCTAAAGCAAATTAGACTAGAGTTGATCTATAACATTGCTATAAGAAGATAACTTACCCACGACTCTCTACTCCCCAACTCTTTAGTTTCTGCGCGAGTTTTGACCTTTTACCTAGCCCTCCTTCCTGGCTTCTCAGACTACCCTCGTCAGCCTTAGCCATGTCACAACCCGCCCAAGTACTAGTCTTCAAGTCGGTAGATACCTCTCCCTCCATAGATTTTATCACCAGGTGGGCAAGTGGAGAGCGGCCGAGCGATGTTGACAATGAGTTAAATACAAAGCTTTAGCCCAAAGCACATAATCACGAGAGTCGAAGCGCAGGTCGGCTAGGTCGAAGTGTGTCTTGTTTATCGAATGCATTGTTCCCGCGGGAATTCAAGATTACTACTCGGATACTTTGCCTAGCTATCATTGCTAAGCGTAGCCTTCGATTTGAAGGTCGAGGTCGGTATCTGGTGTTACCTGGACAGAAAGATAAGTACTCATGCACTGATAGCTGCGCCCCATAGCATATAGATCTTCCGGTATGCAAGGCTCCAATCCTAGCCATATAGGTAAGAGAACGATCTCGAGAAGCTCACAATAAGGTGGACGCTCAGAATGTGATTTATTTGATCTAAGTGGCGAAATAATGACACTATGGACAAACATGGACATACAACTACATGCGATGCGCCACCCGATTAAACGGAACTACTGACTTAAAATAAGAAGAGAGTAGCTGAGTGCCGCTGCTAGAGAAGTCGAAAATGTAGCGCCAACGGTCTATTATGGCTTCTAACCTGATACGGGAGTGAAGCTAGTGAGAGCTCTGAGTGTCTGGTATCCCTATCCAGCACACAATAGCGCATGTATCCCGTGGAATACACAGGGCATCGGGCGTTATTGTATTACATTTGGTTACCAGGTTCCAGAAAAAACGACATTATGAACAAAAATGAACATAAAAAATACAAAACTTCTGTTAAATACATCGTCATACAGCATGAGAAGATGAACACTGGTCAAAACTCGGCGATGACTTGCAGTCTCCGATTGAGGGCTCATGTCTTGTAGTCAGCTCGATCTGTTCGACGCGAATGGCTAAATGAGGAGTATTTTTTGATCCTTTTGGGAGCTCCCAGAATAGCGAAGACTGGGAAGGCTCGTGTAACATTCCAAGCGGCGTGGCTGGCATCGGAAGCGGGTCTGATCTCGAGAGCTCAGAAGTTATCCTGGAGTCGGTAGCGCGCGTCGTGGGTCGCTTGAGATACCAGCAGACGAGCACATCCCCCTGACTGGCGAATATAAAGAATGTAATAACTCCACATGAAGAGATGATGATGTCGGGAGCTTCGAGTGAGAAAGCAGATAATGCTACAAAACATAGAACTAAAGCGACCTATACAATATCTCAGTTGTTGCCCTTGAGCGAACGTAAAGAGGCAGCGACGTACAAACACCATAGCCATGAATACTATGGTTCGAATGAAGAATGGAACAGTGACATGTCTCCCCAGAGCACGCCGGAGACGATTCGATTTTCGAAACCGTAGGTACACTAGAGCCATAGTCCATGCTGCAACCACCAGTGTGAGCCTGCGAATAAAGACAGAGAGATTGCGCGTACTTTGAAAGATAAGACACAGAACTAGGGCTATGGCTGCTAGCACGCTTGAAGCAAGAGCTGTATTAATTGCGTTAGAGGACCATTCAAGCATCTAGCCGGCAGACTTTAAGACACATACCAAGGGTAGGATCGTCAGAAGTACAGTAAAAAGTGACTATATGCACGTTTGACTTGGCTTGTACCACTGCATAGATGCCGGCCGGCACTCCCCAAACTAGATAAGGAAGACCTAGAGGCTGTTGAGAGATGTTAGCGCTCATTCTCAAATCCAGTAGAAGTCGAATTTAGCTTACGATGCACGTTAGCCAGAGAGGCTCATCAACAACAGCAGAATTCCGTTTGATCCTCCAAGTAAGGCTCCAAACCTATCAGAAGTCATCAGACCCTTCGGAGCGAGAACTCATGAAGGAATATCCTCGGCATACCTTCCAGACGAGCGATAGTGCGGCAGTAGCCATCGCAGCTGGTTGTGCTAGAGCCCGAGTTAGACCTAATTCAAGCTTGCCCCCATATCACTTACCAAACATTAGAGCGCTCTGCGCATGACACAGTATTCGCGAGGGCTCCCGTCCATCTAATTGCCGTGTGAATAATCTAAGATAAAAGATGGTGTGGGCATGCCTGCATATATCCCTCGGACAAATATGCTCACAGTAGACATGCAACAGCGGAAGAGAGCGCTATGAGCCAGGCACGCAATTAAAGTTTCATCCCATGACCGATCATAACTTTACTCACCCCAAACGAGCGCGTTGTTGATAACTGTGCAGTGTCTTTTGGCTGTTGAAGAAAATATGAATGTGCAAGCTAGGATTGGGAGAGTCACCAAGCCGAATATCTACAAGAGTTTTCAAAGAAGATGAGCTAACAGATTTAACGAGAAACCAGGAAACTCACTTGGAAGGTGAAATATACGACCTGAGCAGCGTGACTGGCTGGCATGGAATGAAAATTAAACGAATGCGTAAAGCTCCTGCCGGGTATTCGCCGAACGAAAGGAAAGAATAGCGTTGCCGACTCTGGCTGAGAGGGCTTCACTACGCGTAAAGTCAAGCTGGGGGTGTCGTTGTTACTCCAATCATGCTACGCAGCAAGGTGTGGTTATAAAGGGACGTAGTCAGGGAGTTAAACCCGAGATGAACGATCATCCCCATATCACGATATGCAAAATCTGCGACTTGGTGGGCAAAGTCGGCCAGAACCTCGGGGTCAGTAGTCTCAAAGTAACCGGGTTAGGTTTCAACCGACCGAGCGCCGCCGCGCATATTCGTCGAGAATGTGTAATATTTAACGTTTCGGATCAATGAGTATCGTAGGCGAGCCAAATAGGTCCACAGCAGTTTCCTAATGGGTAATTAACCAGGACGGGTGATTCCGAGCTGTCTGTTTAGCACTTGATCGACGAGGATGAAGCGTCTGGAGACGCGTGGGAAGCAAGGCACCAGACCATGCGAGTCTAGCCAGCCCGTTGAAGTTTGTCGGGTATTCAGTATCCGACAGTACCGGCGGCATGTCGTGGACGGGCGTGTTGCGATTAAGCCTGGCAGTCATGTTGATCAGAATGCGCACGATCCAAAGGAGGTAAAATGAAACGACAGGTAGCGGGGGCACAAAAACTAAGTATACTGGTTTATAAGTTCCGGAGGTGTCGTCAGTAACAAGTCCATCAAAACTGGTGACCGTGTTGTCGTTGACAGACGGCTCATGTCCCCCACGTGCGTGTAACGCGTTATAAATGTATTCCAAAAAAAAAAAAAAAAAAAAAAAAATGTCCCCCACGTGCTGAGGGTGTCACCAGCTTGTCAGATCAGGCCATCACCGGCTTATAAACAGGACCACATAGGTATCTCCCGCAAGCACCTCACGTCAAGAATAGATGAGGCAGGCAGCGAATGCTGATCATCGGAATCACCAATATTCCACAGGTAAAAGGCACCGTAAGTGCGTCAAGTTCTAGAAATTGGAGTTGTGGTGCTGGGACCTGTGGCAGCTTGCCGCCGTCCTTGGGATCAAAAAAGAAAAGTACACAAGAACAGCGAAACTTTGAAGGTGCCCGGTCCAATGAGTTCAACATCGGAGGGAGAGAAACTGAACAAGGAATCCCATAGCAAACTTGAAGCTATTTGAGTACAAATTCGAAAGCGTTCCACGCATATACACTAACCAACACTCTCGGATCTACAGCTCTGAAAAGAATTTAGCATCTAGTTTCTCCTTTTTGTTACTCCCGCCACCCATTCCCTGCTTTTTCTTCCTTTTCTTCGACTGTTTTCTGGGCTGTTCTGGCTCAGACTCGTCGCTGGACTGAGCTGCCTGAACCTCAGCTACCGGATCCGGATCCGGCTCTGTCTCTTTTTCCTCATCAGAGTCAGAGTTAGAACCCTGGGCGGCTTCAGCTGGTTCATCGCCCTTCATTTCTTCCACGTATTCTGCTCCCTCGTCCTCAGAGCTATCCGCATCCAAAGACCCCCCTTCCTGTTCCTCTACTTCAGACCTCTTCTTGCTATTATTTTCACCCTCTTCATCTTCCTCGTCTGAATCAACCAATGCATCCCTCACGTCCGTCATCTTCAACACATCGTCATGCGACGCAGACCCGAGCCATGCTCCATTTCTATCAATCTTCAAGCGCTCAATCGGGAACGTCCCATGATCTACGAAGAACAACCAAATGATGAATTGAATGAGCCATTCTGAAGAAGGAAAATAACAGACCTGCGATCACTCCCAAAAGTTTGTGCGGTAGTAGTTGTACGACCCGCACTAATCCGTCCGAGGAGCCTGTAACGATGACGTCGGGTGTAAGAGCGGCTAATGCGTCGACGGAGTGTGGGTGCCTACAAGGTATGCCAAGTAACATCAATATCGAGCGGCCAGGAAGAGTGAGACGCACCCAGGTACTCGGTCAACGCAATCACCATACCCACTGCTCCTATTCCATATACTGATTATCCCTGTTTGAGTCCCCACGGCTATTTTAGCGCCACTGGAGACAATCATTAGTTACGTCTAAGTCCGACGAAGGTTAAGGATACGATGTTACTTTTTGATACTAACTGCCGAAAGCAGCTCGTCTTCTTGATCTTCAGATTGTGTAAACGGTGTTGTTTTGCTCGAGCGCACATCAATAACCGAGAGCGTTCCATCGCCGCTATGTATCCGGCGGGTTAGGTCTGCCGCGGCAAGAAAAGGACTTAGTGGGGGCGAACCTGGTTGCAACAAGATGCTTCTTATCGTCCAGCCACAGGAAGTCTGAGATAAAATCTTGATGATGGGTATAGGATCGAACGGTAGCTTGCTGACGAGGGTCCCAGAGCTGTAGTAGGGATTAAAAGACCGCGTGGAACGGAGGGGTAGATAGGAGCGGACTTTAATAACGCCGTCATCATCACCTGTAGCGAGCATAGACATGAAGCGAGTAACGCGATTTATTGAGGACCTAGGCGAGGGTAAGAGTTGTACGTGGGAAATAATATATGGGCTTACTCGTGTGCTTGCAGGCGTTCATTCGAGACTTTGCCAGTAACGGCGTCAATGGTGCTGCGGAGAAGGAAAGAAAGATTGTTTATTTGTGATAAATCAAACTCACTGAATAAACCTGTCTTTCGATACACTGTACAGTTCCAGCCCGTCTGCATTTACAGCAAGTGAGCGAATAGTTTTCTTCGTTGGACGAACGGAGAATTTGGGCTCGCAAGTCCCATCATCATTGTATGAGAAAGCCTTCACATGTCCGGTCAACAGCCCAGTAAATACGACATCATGAGTTGGACTAAACGCTAGATCGAAGACTTGGGTACCGAGGTTGAGGTCGGGCATCGGAGCAACCAAATTTCATTTCCAATTTGATCAGATCTAATCTTATCAAGTCACGCGTTTCAGTCACGTCTCCAACAAGACGCGTGTTCACAATTAGAACCACCACCGCGACTTGAACGATTTGAACTACAATGAGCTCGCCGCTTGGCTTTCCATCTTCTGACGATGGGACACCACGTCCTCGTCGTCAACAACTGTTTAACCCTGCAACTCCAGCACAAGGGACGCCTGGATCTGTGCGCTTCAACGATAGCAAGTCCCAACTATTTGTGGTAGAATAAACACTTACAGTAATAATATTGCAGCTCTAATGGCAAGTTCTCCACTTGCATTCCCAGAAGGCTCATCGTCACCTGCTCGCCAACCTCAAACACCCCGACGTCTGTTTCGCCCTTCGTAAGTAATCTTATCCTGGCTCCTAAACGCGTCTGACCGCATTGTAGTTCGGACCCTCCGTCTGCAGGTCCAACCCCACGTTCTGCCCGCCCACGCTCCGACTTGCGTTCAGCTGCAGCGCGAAATGCAATTAGGAGAAGCCAGCCGCCCTCTACACCCGGAGGCGACGACCGTATCGCATTCCCCAGC
>WSTH01000960.1:0-15966 GCA_019616345.1 Ceratobasidium sp. 395
CCGGACTCGGCAAGATCCAAGGGTTAAGTATTTAAGATTCGGGGCCGAGTCTAGAAACTGGAGGAGAGAATCTGGCAGGATTTTTCGGACATGGTTCAACTTGAGGCTTTCCAACCCTGGTAGCCGGAATAAGGGTAGATCCGAGATTGAGGATAGACCGATGCAGTCGAAGTTAATACTTCGAAGCGTTTGGGACTGAGGGATGCGCAGATTTAGCTCGGTAGGCGCGATGCTTGTATCGCCTGGACTATCAAGATACTTAATTCTGATACTTCGGTGAATGCTTGTATCATTGGCGTTGGTTGTGCTATTCAAGACGTCGACGAGCACAGCGATGCGGTCTAGACTAAGCTTTGCACCCAAATAGCTCACGCGAGCCCAGCTTTTTGTTTCACTCAAGATCTGCAGTGTCTCCTCAAAATCACTAGGATGGTCATTGTTTGGAGCTAGGTCAACATCGATTGGCAGATCTTTGCTCCGTGCCAGATGGGCCGCGAGGAGTTCGGTGCGAAGCGAGAGGTCAACGAGTACCCATATTCTCGAAGTAGACAGAGCGATTGCGCGCCAGCAGCGAGAAACTGCGGCGAGGATATAAGGGATACGCCTCGGGTGGATACCGCGCCAGGTTTCGTCTAGGTCGTTGTGTCCGCGCCAAACGAGCACGAATATATCTGAAGTGACGGATTCAGGCAGACGGTGAAGGGGAGTGTCGATGTGAGGTTGAATCCGGTACATGATGGTTGTTACCAAGAAAACACAAGGAAGCGCCAATGACGTCACGACGCGTCACGCAAAACAAAAGTGCACGCAGGATCTGAGCGAGCAACTCCGACATTTTATATGTATATACACCTGCTGGGTAGCTGGATACATTCCCGCACGACTGGTAAGACAATAGCATATATGTGCCCTTACAAATGGTTCTGCGATCAGGCTGTGTTCTGGACGATAACTGATCTATCCAGCCCAAGCTCCGAGCCAGACAAATTGTTAGATCGTGTTGTCCAGGGAGCCAAATATTAAGTTTGGAGGAGGCTTGTTATAATAGAAAATATCCAGCGATGGCCTGATAGGCCTAAGTTTTTCTATCATCTCCATGGACTCCCTATCCAGAGAGAAGGCCAGGTCCAGATTTTGGAGAGCTGGGCAGTAGGCTGTATCAAACAGTCTAAGAACAAGTTGGTCGACAAAGCCACCAGGAGCATCGTAATTTTGAATGCGCTGACTAAAGTTTTTCAACCGGGCTAGGTTGCGCATTTCTGGGAGTAGTCTCAATAGGACCTCATAATTGATCACCATCAAGACGAGATGCTCGAGCGCGCGACAGTTGCAAACAGCGCCCCAGTCGAGATCGGTGTCCTGATCGACTCTCATTATATCCAAGAATTCAAGGTTGGGCATATCGAGTGTCTGGAACAACATGTTTGGCCCAGTCCTACCCGCGCAATCCAGCTTCAATGTCTTTAACTTTGGTAGCAAGATCGAATGACGTGGACGTGGTTTGGCTGCTGCGAGCGTCCCAGGTAAGACCCAACAACTGTCTACCCAAAGATTCACAAGGTTCGGGGTCAGATCTAGCAAGGGGAAGAATGAGTCCGAAAGCTGAATACTGGTAGACTTGATATCAAGGTGCTCCAGTCCTAGCAGTGGAGATGAGGGCAGATGTGGGACTGGCGATACAGCAACAGATTCTAAATTGACCCAACGAAGGGACTGAGAATCTGGGATGTGCAAAAATAGTTCGACAAACCCAGTGATTTTGTCGTCCTCGGAATCTGGGTCGAATGGTTGAATATTGATCGTTTGGACGGTGCAGGTAGGTCCGCCATCGATCACGGCATTGAAATCGTCTAGGAGCGAGCTAGTGAGCTTGAAGCTTAGCTGGGCATCTAATTGACCTATACGAGCCCAGCTATTTGTTTCCTTTAGAATACGCAACGACTCTTGAACGCCGGTGACCTTGCCCTCGTCCAGGTCCTCATCCCCCGTCCACGCGAGCTCAATGTCAATGTCAAGCGGCAACTTTCTGCTCCGTGCCAGGTGATCTGCGATAAGCCTTGGACGACGTGGGAGCTCGACAAAGGTCCAAATCATAGATGTCGATAACGCTATCGTGCGCCAGCGACATGAGACAGAAGCCAATACGTACGGCACCGAAAACCGCGTGATATTGCCCCATGTCGACTTTGATTCGTACTCCCAAGTGCACCAAGTAAGCACGAATATGTCGGATACGATGGGGGCGGGAAGTCGGTCCAACGCGGATGTGTTGGTAGGAAGTTTGATTTGAGACATGGTTGTTGTGAGGAAGCGCCGAGTGCTGTAGAATGGCGTAAACATAACCATATAAGTACTATATACCCCAGCATGACTCACCAGTGACATTGTGCAATGTTGTGGGCGGCACGGCGGTGCAATTACTTGTCGACTTATATGCACTAATACTATAGACAATTGTTCCCATTTTAGACATATCTGAGCAAATTAAAGATATGGCGACGCGATCCATTTCAATCCCCTCCATCTCCGCATACAAGCAACACCGCCTGTTGGGATTTGAGTTGGGATGACAAATAAATCATATAACATGGTAAAATCTAGTGTGCTAACTGACAGATTAATAGTGAATCGCAGTACGTACAAACATTATGCATAGAACTGGGTGTATTCCCCCTCAGCGTAACAACACATATCCCTATACGGCTGGTTTCGTACGAAGTGGCTCAAGGTAAGGGTATGTCCGTGCTCCTACGAGAATTCTATGATTAGACCTTTTTGTAGATGATGACTTGTTTATCTAGCCCCAGTATATGCTACTGATGAGTGTATTATGAACTTTGAGCCCCGTCGTACCTCCGGGGGAGCGTTGGGGTGGCCCGACGCTACGCGCCGGGCCCGTTCCAGGTAGCGGCGCTTATTTTATGTAGACCCTGATTGACTCTAACTAGAAGCGGCCCTTCACCAGGGCCCCTTGACCTTGCTGAATCTGCCTGGGGGGGCCAGAGGAGCTCCGTGCGGACGCTCTGGTCAAGTTTACAACAGAGTATATCCCGGCCCTGTTTCGGTCAGATAAACATTTGTTCATTTGTTAAGTAGTAAGTTGAATACAAACATCGCACTAATTTGAATCATAAACAGCGCCGCCATGATAGAAGCTACAAGGGCGAGCTCAACCGAAGCTGAGATACATCTGTCAAACAAGGTCTGACGGCGGAGAGAACCGTCAGGCCGAAGTATATATACAGAAATTCATACAAGAATCCCAGAGTCCCTAGTCACGTACTATAACCGCTCGGCGGTCAGTGCGACGACCTACACAACGGTCAGTCAGACATTTACTCTCAATCAACCGAGGACCCAAAGGTCGATGTTTCAACTAACGCCTCGGAGAGCCAACCGACGTCTCCAGGCCGAGCTCGGTGGAATCAGTACCGTCCAAAAGCGCGCTCGACGAGCCCACATCAGGAAAAAGCGGATCTATCATTACAACCTGGGTGGGTACTTTTGCGTAATTGACTAAATTTCACTAAATTCATTAAATCCCCCTAAATTCCACTAAATTCAATAAATCCTGACCTCAGGTGAGAAAACACCTCAGAAACACTCCCACATGGCTGTAGTAGGCTCTGGTGGCTGTGTGACCAAAAACTGCAAGGTTTTGGGCAACCTAAATCCGGCCATAATTTAGCTAAATTCTGATAAATTGAGCTAAATTACGGTACATGGGCACTAAATTTGGCTAAATTCAGTCTAACGAAAGGGGGGGGGTTCGTAAGCCCCGTAAGCCATAAATTAAGCATAATTTCACTTAATTTTATGTAATCATTTTCCCACCTTTTTCCTGATGCATTCGCATCTTCTTGAATGACGCAAGATTATTGTATTGGCGCCGTTCCCACTTCGTTCAACCAACTGTGCCCAGGGTTGAGGATAACAGTGACGCTCCAGAGCCGGAAGACGAGAACCTGGGTCGATTGGCGTTGGAGATGAACGTGACGGATTCCAAGTTGATTTCAGCGAGTTCAGAGTCGTTAACACCAGCAAGACCGCCCTGCACGGACATTATCGTGCTCTTCGCGGGGCTGCGCAAGTTGCCAAATCGGCCAGTCGGAAGAACTAATATGATGGTAGTGAGAAGCTTTGAAGTGCGAGCCCATGTTGGCGATCAGCGCATATAGTGTAGAACAGAACCAAACAATCTTACCAATTGATCATAGGTGGCTACAGATGGAGTCCACTATTTTGCAAGAGTGGACTCAATGACACCAAAGCTGCTAGCTTGATTGATAATTGACGGCGCACGACGCAAAGAGAAAGAATCTAGGGACAGATTGTCCGATAAACTGAGTAAGCGGAAATCGAGTAGATATTCTAGGCCATATCGAGCTGTATAAGACACACGGCCATTGAGGATAGGAAGCTAAGGGAAATAAGCTGAGTGACGGCCGCAAGGTTGCATTAGAGCAACGAACATGGAAAAAACCTCGAAGAATTGACCACGGCGCAGAGTTCTATTCAGAGTCACGTCAGGATTTAGAAACGGACAGGCGTCAAAAGGCAGACGATGAAGAAAAATTAGATGAGATAAAGGCTGGGGTGTCGTTTGAAACAACGAGCACGAAGCCTCGAGGTTCGAGTATGAGGCGGCCCACTTTTTCCGAGCTTGAAGCGCTAGGGACCGCGGTTGTACAGATTGTACAGTAGTGGGGCGAATGCGGTGCTACACTTCTCACGTGATTTACTGATTGCACGATCGAGCGACGGAATATTGACCCCTGGAGTGACCTTGCAGAAGCAAGGTGATTAGTCAGCTTTCGTCGTGCCTTTTAATATAGATCTTAATATAGATAAACTTTGGAGCCCCGTTGCACTCCGGGGAAGCGTTGGGTTGGCCCGACGCTACGCGCCGGGCCAGTTCCATTCAGCGCTGGGCGCTTACGGATCGATAGACCCTGAGTGTCTCAGAGAGACAGACCCTGTGTATGACATAAGGTTCCCACGGTGTTGTTCCATTATTAGTTGATTAGTTGATAGTTGATATATAGGTGATTATCACTGTTTTAGATACAGGTGAAAGCAACTTGCCCCCTACTCCATTTGGGATGTAAATCACAACGAAAAATTAAACAAACGATTAGGCTTCGACCTCTTCTGTACTGTCACCTAGGAAACTAAGGGAGTCTATTAGAGGCTCTAAAGACCAGTGGGAAATGTCCAGTGATGGCCTGATAGACCTAAGTTCGTTTATCATTTCCATGGACTCTTCATCGGGGGAGCACTGTAGGTGCAGCTTCTGGAGGACTGGGCAGCAAGAAATGTCCAGAAGTCTGAGAACAATCTGGTTGACGGATCTGCCAGGGAGCAGGCGTAGTATACTGAAGTTATGAGAGAGGTGTTTCAACTGGCTAAAATTGTGTATTCGCGCAAGCAATCTTGACAATTCTTCCAAAGAAAACACCGGCAAACTGAGATATTCGAGTGCGTGGCAGTTGCAAATAGCGTCCCAGTCGATATTGGTACCCCAATCAACTCTCGCAATAAACAGGTTTTCGAGATTAGGCATATTAAGCGTCCGGAATAGCATGTTCAGTCCAGTTATGCCCGTGCAATCCAAAGTCAAAGTCTTCAACTTTGATAGCAAAATCGAATGACGTGGGCGTGGTTTGGCTGCTGTGAGCATCCCGGGTAGGAGCTCACAGTCGTCTATCGAAAGGTCCGCAAGGTTTGGGGTCAGATCTAGCAAAGGAAGGAGCGAATCTGATAACTGGATATCAGTGTATCTGATTCCAAGATACTCCAGTCCTAGCAAGGGGGACGAGGGTAGATGTGGGATTGGCGATACAGCAACGGATTCTAGATTGGCCCAATGAAGCGACCGAGAATGAGGGATGCGCAGAAATAGTTTAATAGACCAATCATCGGGATCAATGTGGTGCGGCTGAATATTGATTGTTTCGACGGTGGACACGGGATTAGCATCGGTTGCGGCATTGAAGTCGGCTAAGAGCAAGCTAGTCTCCTTAAAGCCGAGGGTAGCACCTAATTGGCCTATACGAGCCCAGCTATTCGTCTCCATTAGGACGCGCAATGACTCCTGAAAATCAGCGTCTCTATCCTCGGCCTCGTCCCTGTCCTCCATCCACACGATCCCGATGTCAATGTCGAGTGGCAGTTTCCTGCTCCGCACCAGGTGATCTATGAGAGGTCCCGGACGACGTGGGAGTTCAACAAAGGTCCAGATCCTGGGTGTCGACAACGCTATTATGCGCCAGCGACGAGAGACAGAGGCTAATACATACGGCACCGAAAACCGCTCAATACCATCTGGTGACGAGTTGTACGTCCAATTACACCAGGTGAGCACAAAGATGTCGGATACGATGGTGTCGGGAAGCCGGTCAAACAATGGTGTGTCGGTAGGGGATCTGGTTCGAGACATCGTGGTTGTTGAGAGAAAGCGCTGATCGTGTGGCGCATGAACCCAACAATAATAAACATATAATTTTACGTTTATGACATTTATGAGCTTGGGCGTGGCATAACAGGTTACAGTGCAATTGCTTGCCGAATTGTATAATATAGTACTATGGACGATTAGCCCAAATATAGACATGTTTGAGCGAATTGTCGATATAACATAATGGAATTTGATCCCCTCAATCCATACACATAAGTAACAATGCACGTGTTGCATTAAGGCTCGAGTAGGGATGATAACCGAATCATACACCATGTTGAACTCAGGTATCTTAGCTGCCAGGTTACAGCAAATCACACAAACATTGTGCATGGAACCAAGTGCATTCCGCCTCAAGAGTAACAACACGCAACAAACTTATTACAAGATGGACCGCTGCAACAAGAAAACGGATGACTGTCACAAGACGTGGCTGAGGAGAATAAAACTGTTGTGAGGAAAAAGTAGACTCATTGAAGGCAGGAAGAATATCCACGAGTGAAACGGACAAGATTAGGAGCCGAACTGAAAGACTCAGGTCTAGGCCACTCAGATATCCAGCTACGCGGGACCGGATCATGGGATTCCCTTCGTCTACTTTGCTTTGATTCAAGTGTTGTAGGATATATGCGTAGGTAATATGCCAGACCCAAGAACTAAATAGAGGTACTCACGCATCCTCAGCGTCCTGCGCGTCAAACTCTTCAGAACCAGCGGGCGCACGCTTCTTGATCGAGATCAGCTCGATGACAATGCTGTTTAGGACGGTCGCGGCAGCGCTAGGTGGAAGACCGTTAGGGAGGTTCAATAAATATACCGTAAACCAAACTCACTCGGGCACAATCGGGGGAATGGTGTCCGCAATTGCTGCGGGCACGTTACCAATGATACGTACATACCAGCAGTTGTGGTAGCGTCTGCGGGAGTCGTGCAGCGAGCCCCAGCGGTTGATATGCGGCCGTTCGGCACAGTCGCGACGGTACGGCGAATAAGGTCAGTTGCAAGTGTTTTAGACGAAACCAGCAGATGGGTAATAGAATGTAGCGAACCGACGGCACACGCCAACTCAGCTTCCGGACCAGTGGGGTGGGGGCTACGCGGTGGCGAGCGTCATGAAAGAAACGGATTAAGGGCTGGTACGGTTTTTTTCGGGCTGAACCATAATCAAGTGGCCCTCGAAGGGTTATAGGCTGAAGTAAGGAAATCAAGCATGGAGCGAATAGTAGTATTTTAAGATCCTGTAATTGAGACTACCTATAACAAAGCAGGAGCATAATAAAGGCGAGGATGCAGGGGCGCTCCCGGTGGATGGTTCTGCCCTTTGTGCAACGTCGATTAACAGGTGACACAGGGGTGGATAACGGCCGGTGTTGGCGCGAGGGGGCAGAAGTGAAGCCTATCGGGTATTGATGAGTTCTGAGCCCCAGAAAAAGGTGGCGCGGGTCGAGTACTAAAGGGGTGATCGTGGTTGAGCACAGATTAGTGCGCCGCTTCGTGTGCCACGTGACTTGAAGCGCCATGCTTGTCATTATCCCCGACGACCATAGTGACCGCCCCCAACAAGTGGTGGCGTGAATAACTGTATGCGCGCGCCACAATTCATCATCTTCATGCACCAGAAGCTGGAAAGTACATGCAAACGGCGGTGTTACCATCCGCTAAACAGTATGACATACTCCTCTGAACTATTATACTCAATGCCTTCTGTACGTTTGAGCAAATAGTAACCTCCCCCCCTCCCTCTTTCTAGCATTTATAAGAATACGAGCGCTCAAGCTTAGATTTGGCATTATGGACAAGTTATAAAACACTTCAAGATTTAGTGAGAACCGTTGCCTGCATGACCCTCGTTTCCTGCTCCCAAAATTTCGTCCCCCTCTGCTGTATCATCATCTTCGTAGTCAGAATCGTCCAACCCCACGAAGATACGCAAAGACGACCTGGCACGCCTGAGTTCCCTCACTGTTTCCATGTACTCATCCTTGAGTGTGAACGATATGTTCACGCTTGAAAGGCTTGGACAGTAGGATGTCTCCAAGAGTTTACAAGCAAACTGGCCAGCAAATTCGCTCGGAGTAGCAAGCCTACTCCAAAGTAGGTGAAATCCTTCTAGCCGACTTAGCAGCTCTATGTGGATGAGCAGACCCGTCAAGGCTTCGGAGGAGAACCCTTCTAGCTCGAGGGATTGAAGTGCGCGACTGTGACAAATTGCTTCCCAGTCGAGCCGAGTCGAGGGACGAGCCCAGTGATGGTGGAAAGTTAGGCGGCGAAGCTGAGGCATGTCGAGTGTGCGGAATAGCAAGTTTAAACCAGCTACCCCCTCGGCATTGGATAAATTTAAGACATCTAACTTTGCTAGCATGATCGAATGTCTAGGTTGTGCTACAGCCATTGTATTGGGCGTGGAACGAACTCGACAGCTCTCAAGCGTTACATGCTCGAGATTTGGAGCTAAGGCTAGGAACGGGAGGAGCGAGTTTGGTAATGTGACTTCAACATATTCGAGTCCGAAGTATCGTAGCCCTAGCAGTGGGGATGCTGGTAAATCCTGGATGGGGGGCAAATGAACGCGACTCAAGTGGATACTTTGGAGGGCTTGAGAATGTGGAACATGTAGATTTAGCTGGGCTGGTGTGTTGATTGTGCCATAGTCTCTACTGATGATTGCAATACTAATACTCCGAAACGCCTTTATAGGCTCGGCGTCAGTTGCACTGTTTAGGGCATCTACAAGCAGACCGATGCGCTCCATGTTAAGCAGGACATTCAAATGACCCACGCGAGCCCAGCTGTTTGTCTCATTCAGGATCTGCAGTGACTTTCGAAGGTTGTCCTCGTTATGTTCATCTTGAGCAAACTCGACCACTAGTAACAGGTTTTTACTTCGTGTTAGATGTGTTGAGAGTAATTCGGCTCGAAGTGAGAGGTCAACTAGCGTCCATATTTTAGAGGTTGATAGAGCGATAGTGCGCCAGCGACGGGAGACAGCAGCCAAGACATATGGAATACACCTCTCGTGAATGTTGTCCCACGATCTATCAAAGATACTCCAGGAGTTCCAGATGAGAACGAATATCTCAGATATAACAGGATCAGGTAGCCAATTAAACGGAGTGTTGGCACATGACTCAACTTGAAGCATGGTGGTTCTCCGCAGTTTGAAAACGCTGGCAGCATCGCACGTGACGTGGAAACAACCCGAACAGCAGACACTGCTTACTTTTATGTAATTCTTGGTTGAACCTTGGCTCAACGCCTAGAACATCTGGTATATATGCGTACCGGATAGATTCAACCCCTTGTAACAATAGAGTCAATAATTTTATGTGATTTACACTAACCCCATGGGTAGCTGGATACGCGGTATAGTGCAGTGCAATCACCACCTTGCATGCCTCGCCTTGAAACTATAGCATATATGCGGTTTATCCTCGTACGCTTGGGTGGTAACGCTTATGAGATTGAGAACTTACCCCACAAAGAGACATAAGAAATCATTCTACTTCGTTGTGTGGACATAGGGGACCAAGCAAGCAAGCTCGTTCACCCCAACTTTTATTATGACGTGAACTCGCCACTACACTGTTTGCGTACGACGGGTAGTCCTCGTAAACTACCCATTTCGACGAATTATTTCGCGGCGATGTAAGAGGTATGTTCGTGATACTTATATGGATCTGAAATAAGGCTGAGGAAGTTGTCCAAATCTATTTTGTTTTCGGATCTTAACTCAAGCAAGGCGACATAACCGGCACGGCCCGAGCACTTTTTTGGGGATGGATCGTGCAGTGCAGATATTAGTTTAGCTAGCGATGTACTTGGTCGATCAACCTGATATTCTGGGTAGCCAGGTAGCCCTGCGAAGTCCAGAAGTGTGAGAAAAATGTGATGTATTCCGTGTCGAGAGGGACAATGTGTTATAAGTTACGAAGGTCTACCTCCCCTCCTAGGAAATAAACGTCGACTACAAGATGGAAATAGAAAGCACAAGACCGTTGGAAAGAAAAACTATAAAGCTGAAGGTAGGAACGAGGGTCAATGAGACAGCGGGTAGGCCAGGAGTCGGCTTAAATCAATTGGCCACTCAGGGATCCGGCAATTCGAGACCGGATCACTCGCTTCCCTCCAGCTACTTTGCCCTGCTTCAAGTCGGCAATCAGCTTATCTTCCAGCTTCCTATAATGCAATGTATGCGTGAGTAATAGGTCGGATAATGAAGTTTTGAACTACGCACGCATCCTCAGCATCCTGAGCAGTGAATTCTTCAGGACCAGCGAGCGCACGCTTCTTGATCGGGATCAGCTTGGTGATGCTATCCAACACAGTTGCGGCAGTGCTAAGTAGAACTGTTAGGGCGAATGAATAATTATACTACAAACCGAACTCACTCGGGTACAATCGGAGGAATGGCATCTGCAATTGCTGCAGGCACGACACCGATAATACCAGCAGGTGTGATAGCGTCGGCAGGAGTTGCGCGGCGAAGCCCAACGATCGACGTGAGGCCGTTCAACACGGTCGCGGCGGTACTGTAAATGACGTGAGTGGGGAAGATACGTCGAGGCGTAAAGGTCTAAACGTACTCGGGCACGATAGGCGGAATGGCATCCGCAATTGCAGCAGGAACCGCACCTACAATGGCCAGAGGGTTGGGGCTATCCGGAGTAGCAGCTCGACGGCCGAATCCAATGAGTTTCGTCGCGCCATTAAGGACGGTCGCGGCAGCACTATGAACCAGTTATGTTAGATGTAAACTGATATTTTGAGGAATATTCCACTCACTCGGGGATGATCGGAGGGAGTGCATCCGCGGCAGCCGCAGGAACTATACCAAGCACTCCAGCCGGTGTCACAGCCTGCGCCGACTTCCCTGCTGCGCCATTCGTCTTCTGAGTGCTACCACTCGGAGTGTAGTAGCCCTGCTGGTCAGTGAAGACGACGCACGAGCCGAACGGCCCAGCGGGGGTGGTGTTGCGGCAGCGTACGATGCATGCGTCGCCGTTTGGCCCGCCAGCGCATTTCATTCCGCTATTCCCAAAATGATTCTCGTGAGAAACTGTAAACAAGAAGTTGTTGGGCATACATACCCTGGCATCTGAACGTTTAGCGGGAAGTCTTTCGCAGCCGCCAGTGACAGTCCGACGAGAGGTATTCCCACAATGTTTTTGGTCACCCTGGCGGACTGGAAGGTCTTGCCGCCATCAGCAGAGACGTCGCAGGTGTATGGGCTAAAGAGCAATAGTGTGTTGGATACGCATATAGTCTGCGCTGGTTGTACGTACCCAGCTCCGTCCTGGTTGACTTGATGCAGTGTCATCTGGATCTCGCCATTAGGAGAGACAGAAGGTAGACCGGCGGCGGTCGCGGCTATTCAGGCATTCAAGTCAGTCTCAAGCTTATTGGAGCATTTCGTGATGGCGTACGTACCTGCCATTTCGGCGTTGATGTCGATTGCGCCACGTTGTTTGGTACGACCACACGGTCCGACCTTACCAGTCATGATCTCCGAGTCGCGAATGATACTAGTATCTTGCTACAGCCACACAGTATCAGTGTTAATGGTGCAAAAGTAGACTCGGTGGTTATTACACACCTGGTACGGCTTGGCGGTGACTCCATCGCGGGGAGTGCTGGGGTCGACTCCCATACCGGCACCGACGATCCCATTGCCACCTTGGACGGCAGTGATCAAGCCATGAGCGGCGGCGAGAGACGCGAGAGCGGACAGATAGACAGCGCGAGTGAGCATGTTGAGATATACAGGAATGTCTAAATCAAATGAGTGATGTTTGAGGAAAGGCGCAGCCCGAGGTTGAGTGTAGCGTTAGAGCTATAGGAGAGCCTGCCCATTCAGTACAGCAGTTAATGGTTTGCCCATGCTCATAGGACAAGCTGACACTCACCGAAAGGCAAAGAATGTGGTTGTGCTTGAGAGGGTAGAACGATTGCTGATGGTACAACCTGGCTCGAACGTATTCCTTATATACCCCAACCTCTACGCCTTTGACCGCGTGCAAGTCGACTGTACCGCCGTGAGTATCATAGATGAAACCGGCGGCTAGTGACGGAATGCAGCGAACCGACGGCGCCCGTCAGCCTCGCCTTCGAGATGGTAGGTGTGAAAAGCTACGCGCTCATGGAAGGAGACGGATAAAGGGTCGACGTCATCTGTTGTCGAGCTTGACTATAGCAAGTAGTCACTCAAGAAGCTCCAGTCTTTCTTCGTGGAAAGGAGGAAAGTTGAACATGGAACGGGTAACAGCACTTTCAGATGCTGCATTTCCGAGATCGCCAGTAATGAAGGAGGAATACGCAAGATTCAAGGATGCGGGGACGCCCCTATGGATCGACCCGCTTTCGCGCGGCGTAGATCGACGAGGTGACCTTGGGTCGGGTGTTGGCCAAGGTGTGGGTACAGAGATCATGTTGGCCACGGAGGCCGATACTGGTATAGAAGCAGTAGCATCGAGTGGATGCTAACGAAGCTGGACGGTGAAAAATGCGACGTGCGATCAAACACTACGACGGAGTGATTACGGTGGGACGAAAGCTGTCGCATCGCCGCGTGACACGTGACCTGGTTGGACGCGCCCGGCCGCGTGTAATATCATAGCCAGTCGTGGTACACGTTTCCCGCAGACAGCTAGGGTGTTGATGATCTCGTGTCCGCATTTTCTTACATTTTGATGTGCCAGGAATCAGCTCAGTCACATGTGTAACATAATAGTGTCGCCATTAACTAAAAAATATGTATTGACACGAACAATTACACAAAGTTCTAGATTAATACTGTACTAGACAAGCAATATAACACCCCAGAATCCATTAGGAGTCTTTGTCTACATAGCTTCCCACGTTCTCTGCTCCTAAGAGCTAGTCCTCAGTCACTGCGTCCGCTTCCTCATATTGAGATTCATCCCAATCCACATGAGCAATTAAGGTTGGCCTGGTACGTCTGAGTTCTTTTACTGTCCCAATATGCTCGCTCCGAAGTGGGAATAGTACAAATAGGGCCCATAGGTTTGGGCAGCAAGATACATCAACCAGGAGTCTGCGAACGAGTTGGGCCGCGAATTCATCTGGGATAGCGAGCAAAGTATTCCGTATATCAATAGATTTTAGCCGGTTTAGCAGCTCTATGCGTGAGAGTAGTCCTGCCAAGGCTCTGGAAGAGAACCCCTGTAGGCTTAGGTCTTTAAGCGCACGGCAATGGCAAATGGCTTCCCAGTCGAGGCGAGTCCAGCGGCAGTTTGAATCTGTGCGGAAAGACAAATGTCCAAGGTTGGGCATATTGAGTGTACGAAATAACAGGTTCAAGCCGGCTACCCCTTCAACATCATATAAAGACAAGAGCCACAGATTTGCTAGCACAATCGAATGCCTGGGCCGTGCTGCAGTTGCCGTGTTGGGTGTAGAACCAATGTAGCAATGTCTAAGTATTGATTTTTCGAGATTTGGAGTCAAGTCCAGAAACGGGAGGAGTGAATCTGGTATTGTAACCTCGACACGTTCGAGCACGAGGCGCCGTAGTCCCAGCAGCGGGGATGATGGTGGGTCTAAGACAGGAAACAGACCAACGCAATTCATGTCAATGGTGCAAAGTGCTTGAGATTGTGGAATGCGTAAATTCGATTGTTCCGGCGTGTTGTTTATCCTACGGTCTCGACGGACGAAAGTAACAATTGCAATACTTTGCAAAACACTTCTGGAGTTGACAGTCGTTGCGGCGTTCAAGGCATCAACAAGCAAGGCCACGTGCTCCAGACTAAGTTGGGCATCCAAACGGCCTGTACGAGCCCAGATGTCTGTCTCTTTTAGTATCCGTAGGGATTCCCGAATGTCGATATTGCTATCTTCATCTAAAACAAGTTTGACCTCGAGCGGTAGGTTTTTGCTTCGTGTCAGATGTGTTGCAAGGCGCTCAGCACGAAGTGAGAGGTCGACAAAAGTCCATATCTTGGATGTCGACAGAGCAATAGCACGCCAGCGACGAGAGACAGCGGCCAAGATATACGGGATACACCCCTCTCGAACATCGTACTACGCTGGCCAGGTGCTCCAGATAACTACAAATATATCAGATATGACGGAATCGGGCAAATGGTCAAACGAAGTGTCGGTACGCGGCTGTATTTGAGACGAGATCATTGGAGGTTGGTTGGAAAGTGGAAAATGCTGGCGGTTTGCCACGTGACTCAAGAATCCCGCAGTGGGCATCGCATAAATCCTGGTTATGTGACCGGAGTATTCCGCATATATGCACACCGTCAATTCGGTTCAGCCATTATAATATGGTAATTTCAAAAATCCCACGCGAGGCACACTGTGCTTATGATTAGCAGTAAGAGCGGCGGTACTGAAGCTGAGTGTGCAATAGTAACGACACAAGAAAGTGACACGCTCAACCTCAGCCGCCACTAAAGTGCAATCGTGGCAAAGCACGATTCGATGCGTCGGTGCATGCTCCACGGAAACTAGTACAGCCAAACGATCCCAGTTTGGTTCCTTCGCCCACGGTACCCACTCCCACAAGCGGCTGGGTGACTACTCGTCCACGTAAGACGGGAATCTCTCTGTATTTAGGGGGAAGGCCATACAAGGCCGGGTCTTGGTCAATGAAGGACTGCCCGATTGAAAATCGTGGTCGCAATTAGTACATCGACACTTTCAATCAGCTTGACTCACCTCAACGTGCGCGTACATGAGCATAACAACTCAGTTCTCTCGGCTCGTGATAATCATCATTGACTATACGCAAGAATCCAGTTGTCGCGTAGGAAACGTAATAGTGTTAATAGCTACTAATGTATCGGATTGGTTGATACAGGCTAATACACTACTTTCTAGATACATTTGAGCGAGTTACTGTCGTATAATACAATTCAGATACCGGATGCAAAGACAACAGAGTGCCTGTTTAAACTCAAGCTGATAATTGCGCATCGGGCACACAATGATTCAAGACTCAGTAGAAAATGTTGTCCGCATAGTCTTCCTCGTTCTCTACCCACGAAGGTTCGTCCCCCCCTCCTATATCCTCATCTTCGTAGTCATATCCATCCAATTCCACGAGCATATATAACTCTGGCCTGGTGCGCCTGAGTGCTTTCATTGTTTCTGTATGCTCATCCTTCAGTGGGAATGATATAATCAGAACCGAGAGCCTTGGGCAGGAGGATAGATCCAAGAGCTTGCGAACAAATTGGCCGGCAAATTCATCTGGGGCGGCGAGCAAACTGTGATTTAGCTCAAACCCTTCCAGCTGATTCAGCAGCTCTATGTGTAGGAGTAACCCTGCCAAAGCTTCAGAAGAGAATCCCTGTAGCACAAGGTATCGAAGTGCGCGGCTGTGGCAAACCGCTTCCCAGTTAAGGTGAGTCCAGGGACGATCCGAGCAGGTGCACAGAGTCAGATGGCGAACTGAGGCATGTTAAGTGTGTGAAATAGCAAGTTTAAACCAGCTACCCCTTCGGCACCAAGTAAATTCAGACTATTTAATTTTACTAATG
>WSTH01000961.1:0-15955 GCA_019616345.1 Ceratobasidium sp. 395
CCGGCGCCACAACAATGCCACATTGCCGGCTGGAACTTGTGGCCGGTAGTATAAGTACTGGTACATCAGATCCCCCTCTGATCTTCATCCGGTGCTTCTCTCCTCTCATCGCTCTCTGGCAGAGCGTCTCGGTTTCTTGCTTACCCGCTGTCTATCCTTCATCGCTTTCAGCTCGTCATATCCATATCCACATCCACATCCATACCCGTCATGTCTTATAACGACCTCAATGATTTCAGTTTCACTGCCCTCCTCAACTCATCATCCGATCCTTACGCCAATATCCCCCTAATTGAACAATCACCCACTCAGTACGCGTACACGTCTGAGCAGCTCAACGCGCATACTGGTATGCCGGAGGGCTCAGTCAACGAATGTTCCTTCGATGACTGTGCGTATCTGCCTTTGCTAAACGTTATACCTTTAGCTAACAGCACCCCTCAGTACCACCGCAGAGCGGTAGTACGTTGCCTAACCTGATGCCGGAGCTGGCGGGACCCAGCTATGGTATGTCTTCTGTAGACACTCACAACCAAGGTGCGCTACCTGTTGTTATGCATGCTGGTCGGGGATGCTAATATAAGACTTGTGCTCGCTTAGTCAATCCTTTCGATGACATTCTGGCTACAGGTTTGCCCTCCAACTCGGGGTACATGCCAACACGTAGGTCAAAGCAGCTCCGTTCTGTTTGACATTCCTGACCTGATTTAACCACTAGAAAATGTAAACATTCAGAACTTTGGATACCCAGAACAAGTTTCAGACGGTAAGTGGCAAACCATGGTCCCTGGAGCCGCTCATTAATCTCGATGACGCTTCAGGCCACGAGCTCATGCCAAGCTGGCCTCATCCTCAACAGTCTTCGTCGAACTTTATTCAAGGTATTAATTGCTAGTATTTTACGACCTGAGTCAAGCCGTATCTAACACGTCTTTAGACCATACGTCCTATATCGGTTCTCAAGGTTTCGACTTCTCAGATCAGCCACAAAACACCCATCTTCGTACGCTTATCTTTCCTTAAGCTCCTACTTCTGTGTCTTACTTCATTGGCTCTCAGCGTTCGATTCATTTAATCAAGTGGATGCCATGCCGCCTACAGCTCCGACGAATCAATATTTGGACTACCAGCAGCCTGCAACGTATGATCTGCTTGGTGCCACTCAGCTCGCTCCTACCGGTAAGCCGAGCAACACTCTTCCTCTGACTCGACATCGACTGATTGGTATACTGTAGCCTATGAGTTTACCGCGCCAGTCGTTGACCTTGCTCCGCCCCCTCTCGTCAGGCCTCATCAGAGCTTCAATCGTAAGTTTCTTCAATCTTAATGCATACCAATCTAATGTAGCTCTGTAGCGAATTGGCCAGCCCCAGCCCCTAGTTCGAGCTCGCAAACCTTAGAGCCTCTGGCACCTGGAAGCTCACGTCCATCGCCTACCTACGCTAGTAATGCCCCATCTGGCACAAAGCGAAAGGAAGCTCCCGACTCTTATGAACCCCGCGCGACTAAAAGGGCTCTTCCCGGAGTACCAGCAAACCCGGTTCATCATGCTCCAAGAAGTACCGTGAGCCCGCACTATCGCCAACATGTGTACGAGTACTCAAATGACCCCCCTCGCCCCGTGAAGACCTTGCGGAAAGAGGGTCGATCTCGCAGGCGCAAAGCTAGCTCTCCTCCCTCAGCCATTTCATCCAACCCGTCTCTCGCTCACCTCAACTCCTCAGCATCCGCTACACCGGGACCGTCCAACCACTCCTCCAGCCTTTCGGCTACTTCTCTCCCTCCCGGAACGCAAGCCGGGCCAATCACACCTCCCATTACTCCTCAGCTGGCTGCGGCCACCGTGTCGGCTTCCACCTCCAGCCAGACCACCGATAGACCGCCACTTTCTCGCTATTTCAGACAGCCAGCCGCGGCAGAGAAGCTTAGGCCGAAAATGAAGCACCGGGACGATTTCTGCCAATACTGCTGTCCTTCTAGACTTTTGAGCTGCACTACGCAAATATGGGACAAATGCGACAAGGCGCTTTTGAGAGTGACAGGGCGGACACAAAACGGCTTCTGCTCGAAAGATGATGCGGAAATTCGTCGTCATCAAGCCAAGCATCGCCAAAATGAGGAGGTGCTTGGACTCGATTTATTGCCAGCTGAGCTGAGGACTGTTTGGGAACATGAGGACATTGACGCTCAGCTCCAGTTGGACATCCAGGCGGGTGATGAGAGAGCGAGAGTGCTCTTGAACACCAGTCTTGAGCGCCGGAGTGCTCTGTATCACTAGTTCTGTTTCCTCTTTGTATTAAGGATTCTTAGGTTCTACCTGCTTTGACTTTCTTTATTGCGCTTCACTCTAGTCAGTCCCGTTATCATTAATATTGTGCTTTCTGTTGCTTTTGTATTCTTTCCTGCTCAGCATGTTCAGTATGTATGCAGCTCTAACCCACCTAAATTAATCATATTATAACCCACCATGACGTGTCGATACGACGGTACAGTTTCTTAAGCTCGTATGACTATCATTACGCGGCGGACTTTTCGGAGATGAGTGTGATAATAATAGCGCATATCCTGTAAGTGCGCATACTGGACACAGATCAGCAACCGTTGATCATGCGCATATACTCATTTATCGAGCCGGAGAACGTTGGCGGAGATAGCGCAAAAGCTCCTGCATTAAAAAAGTAGGAATAATTTAATAGGACTATTGTGGCCTGCTACTGATGCGGTCAGAATAACTTGTATGGCCAGTGCAAAGAAGTAACAAGTGATGCATTTTAGAGTGTGACTGCACGTCCAGCTTCTCTTCTTCATGAAGGGGTGGACATATAATCAGCACATCCATCAAACCAAAGGGAGTAGGTCTGTGATACTAGCCACCACGCCTGAGGTAATGTATCGAGGAAAGCATCAAGCAATCCGTCAGGTAAGAGTAGCTGAGCGAGGTTACATGTGGTTGTTCCTCCGATACCAGTTACTTCAAAACACGCATTCGGGTCACTCATCTGCTCTATACGATATATTTAGCCGTCCAAGGGTTCTTATACGATGAACTCGTGTTGAAGTCCTTTGCGCTATTTGCGACGCTGTAGCGACTGGAACTAGGCACTAACACGATTAATTGCAATATTAGACGAGTTTGATAGGGAGTATGATGCGGAAACGGCCCTTTCCAGCATTACTCACGCTCCGGGCGAGGGATGAATTGACGATAGAGCCGGATGAGGCGGCGTGGCGGTAAAACAGTAATCATTACATAATCGTCGCTTGTTGCTGCGCTATTTCCCCATGACAGCACTCGGTCCTTGAAAGCAGTAGGCACGCAAGCGAAAAGGGGCGTATCAATTTCTAGTCTAACAGCATGAGAACACTCAGTACATGGTCAAGGTACACATTAGGTGCATCATCAAGCCTGAAAAAGGAGAATGGGAACGGGGAAAAGTCTATCACAAACCGAAGAACTAAAAGGCCCTCAAGAAAGGCGCATACATGATCTAGAATTCAGCTTATTGACATGAAATCTTCAAACGATACGAAGGAGAAGGAAAGCATATAGTGAAGAAAAGCATAGAGAAACACCGACCCAAATATTGAGAAAGAGGGCTTGGCTCCTATTCTGGCGAATAGTTGGCTTCGAGTGCTTACGGGGTTTCACTTCCCCATGAGCCCATTCGTAAGAAGCGCGCCAACGTTTCGTGCGAGTTGTGTTTGAAGGCATCAACGCTACGAGCCTCGTCAAAACTGCGTGCCGGAGGGGGCGGAGGACTACGTTCAAGTTCGGATGATGAAACACCTGGAGATGGTGGAAGTGATGAATCGTCAGTTAAGTCGTGTTCGGACGAGATAGTTCGCGTATGAGACAAAACGTCTAGAGTGGAGCCAAGGGTGCCGGCAACCGAGAGCGAAGTCAAAGTTGGCAGTGCGATATAGGATGGACGAGCGAACTCGAACGATGGTTCAGCCATACTTGGCAACAACTCTCCATCTTCTTCGACGGCGGGAGGTACGTCAGGCGTAGGTGCCCAAACGAGCCCAGGCAACTGAGATTCGATCCCAAGTGGGTATACGAAAGTGGGTATGCCGGCACCAAGCGTGGCAACTCGGCTACGAACGTCCATACGATCTTCGAGCGCACCTTGAGCTTTTCGTTTCTCGGCCAGGTACGCTCCGTAGCCTCTAAGCGTCGCGTTTCCGTTGCCGTCTGGAGTCGAGGTGCCCATGGTCGATTTAAGTGTCTGGGTGGTTGGTGAGGCCAAGTCGGCTTTGAAGGCCAGCGTCAAAAACAACACTTTCTCACTCACTCAAATAACTACTTACAAGTCCTTGGGGTAGATTCCGAACGGGAACCAGAAGTAGAAGCAGAGCGTGATCCCGAGCGAGACCCAAGCTTCGGGCGCGATGATCCGTTGGTCCCACTAGTTCCATTAAGTCCGCTACTGACCACATTAGAATCTTGCGCCGCTCCAACAGCTGCCTGGGTCTTCGCCTTGGTCTTCCCAGGCTCCTCGTCTTCATCCTCATCCTCATCATCGTCCTCGTCGTCTCCATCTCGGCTGGATGCATCTGCCTCGCCACGGTCTTGTTCCCACGACCATCCTTGTTCAGGTTTTTCAGGCTTGGGAGGCTCAATAGGGGGTGTGGGTGCGGCTTGAGCAGGCGGTGGCCCATACCCCATCAGGCGTGATGCATAGCGTTGAATACTAGGAATGTCGTCCCAAGCATTACCGTACACACTACCGAGTTCACGCGGAGGAGATACGGGTCTATCTGGAGGGAATACTCTTGTCGGTGCCGGTGCTGGCGTTAGCTCTTCGGGCTGAGGGGGCGGGGGCGGCGGTGGAGCACCACCCGGGAACGTTCGCTCAGGAGCGGGGCGATTGTTTTGTTCCTCCCAAGGGAACACACTCTTGACCTGGCTATGATCGGGCCCATGTGCCGTAAACGCAGAGTAGTGGCCTTGCTCGATGAGATGCCTGGGGATTCCCGTCGGTGGAGGTGGCGAAAAGAAGTGGGAGGAATCTTGATGCGGCATATCCCACTGGTTTTGGGCCCATGTGTTTTCGGGGAACGACTGGGCGGGAGCTTGGAAAGTATTAGGGGGTGGCTCGACGGCAGGGTTCCAAGAGATAACAGGAGGCGAATGTGGACGGGGTGGTTCGTGATAATGAGCTTCATGGTGGGGTTCGTGGTGGTGTTCGTGATGGTGTTCGTGATGATGATGCTGAGGTTCATGATGATGGTGTTCGGGCTCGTGATGGTGGTGCTGGGGTGGTTCATGATGGTGGTGATGGTGATGTTCGGGCTCGTGGTGGTGGTGAACCACAGGTGCAGGTTCGGGACGTGGAGGGCGCATCAAGCTAATTCGTCCTTCGAGCGGCAGGCTGATATATGCACCCTCTCCAGCGCGTGCAGCATCTGCACCCCCGACTCCGTGAAGAGCAAGAAGACGTAGCTCCTCTAAAGTTGCAGCGGAGGTTGCAGTAGGCGGAAGCTTAGTCTGGGTAGTGGGCACCGCGACGTAGTACGTGTAAGGCGGGACAACATGGGGATACTGATTAGTTTGGGCCGGTACGGTGTTGACTTGTGTGCCCGAGTCGGCTCCTCCATCGTATTGAGAAAATTCTTCTCCAGTCTTGCCGCTATCCCATGCGCTTTCGTAGTGGCGAACCTCGAATTCGCTCTTAGGGTCCGTGCCACTGGGTTCCTCGATACGGTAGTGTGCGTCATAAACTGCATACCATCGGTCAACTAGTGCATGGTAGCCATACGCCTCCTTCTTGGTCTGAACGGTAGATCCCGGTGATCCATAAGCACCAATAACGTATTTGCCCGCTGAATGTCCGCTAGAGATAAAAGGTGGGCGGAACGGAAGGCTTGCCCAAGGCTTTCCCGAACCAATGAAATGTACTGCATGTATAGCCGTACCGAACTTGGCATATGCAGGGGCGTACCTAAGCGAAAATGTAAGTCACGCTGTAATCAAAAAGGTGCCACACGTACGTGTAAGCTGCAGTTGGGGTAACGTTATATTTAAAACTGAGCCGGTTCCACCCCGGCCCGCCAGTTCCCTGTCCAGTTAGGCCGGATTGGCGGCCAGCCCACTCGTTTAGGGTACCTTGATCTCCTCCGTCCCAACTCCTCATGCCCATAGCCTCTTTGAAGCCATGTTCGCCAGGTGGGGCCAAGACAATAACGCCCGAATTGAAAATGTCCGGCCATCCGCTGTCTGGAGCCGCACTGACGGGGCATGGGTAAGCTGGGTTGTTCAAACGAAGGGGATTGCGGCCAATCTTCGAAGCATCGGCAATAAAAGCGTCAGGTCCAGTGCTTGTGATCCCAGGAGCGGCAGCAGTCGGCGTCCTTTCTCCGCTGCCTCCTTGGAAGTACTCGTCGGGCCACGAGGAAACCAAATTAAGCAGATGCGAAATGGGCCGAAGTGGAAGAACATCAGCATCCATGAAGACAACCGAGGCGAATTGAGCGAGCCGCAGGACATGAAGCTTTGTAAAAGTTTGGTAAAGATCGGGGCGACCTGAATGAGCAGATTATATTCCCGAGGAGTGACCGAAGTCGAAATTGTGCAAATAATCACGTCAGATCGCGAGTTAGATTACTGTATGCCATCCTGACACTCGCGAATCAGCGTACCTAGGAGTCTTATCTCCTCCCCGTCTCTATCTCCTTCGATAATCTCCACACCAATGACGAGGTCGAACGTGCGACGAAGCTGCTTGATAGTTTCAATCGATAGGGTTTCGGGTGTTATGAGGCAAACAGTTGTGAAAGGAACAGAATCGGCCTCTTCTTCAAGTTCATTTGTCTTTGGGAACGGTCCTAATCAGATGTCAACGTCCAATCGCGAGACATAGAAATTTTCGATAAGTACCTCCGCGTCGCGTCGGATGAAGGTCATTGAGAGCGGCAGACTGGGCGAGAGCACCAGGAAGATAGTCATCGGAGGTTATAAGCGTAACAAACGCGTGATCGGCTGCTGTGCGATCTGCAGCTGAAGCCATGCTTGCGGTTTAAGTGTGGCTGGAACAAGACGCGTCAATTGTGATCCACGGTAGGTCCACCGGGTGTAACTAACCTTGCTGAGCACGAAATATTCTAACTCAAGGACAAGGAGCCGATTAGGGACAGATAAAATAAAGAACAAATCAGTATCAAATCATCAAACTCGTGAATGACGCATGCAGGATCTCCCTTTGGCGATTTCACAAGAGAAATAGACGAACAGATGGTTCAAACTCACCTGGTTAGTAAACTCGAGAAAGCTAATCCCAAAACACGTTGCCGCGTGTGCAACTAGAATCGGTGAGAAAAGCGCGAATAAACTCAACATAGGGGTAGATGGCCACATGGGCTAGATGATCTTACCTGTTACGCGTGGGAGGTGCGTAGGGCGTGTTGCGGAGGGCTGAGCTCAAGGGCTCAGACGTCGTTGAGTTTGCTTTAAACAAATGAAGATCATCGCTGATCTTCGGAACCCTGTCATCACGTGACGGCTCTCATGCCGTATTGGGCACATCCCCCAAGTTCTTCACCCCCAATGCTTGACAATCAGCATCCGGAAGTCTCCAGAAGTACGGAATGTACCAAGTGAATAGGATTGCGGACGTAAAAAATCTGCCCCATGGGCGAAAGACACTCTTATGGTGATTATCAACTGATCGCTCGGCTTGATAGGAACGCATATACGAGGTTACAAGCGTCGTCTTTGTGGTCCTGGACATCTAAGAACGTCATAAGCGTGATGAGTTCGGGGCTTGACGGATGGGGCTCCGGTAAGACTTCGCAAGTTGCGTTCTGGAACACCGAAAGAGATAGGCACTGTGGGGTACATTACCAACCTTCTGTTAGTTGATTGAGAGTATTTATGAAGTATCGAGCCGGTAACTTGCGCGATGTTGAAATTGTTGCGGCTAGAATGAACTCTTTCATTCTACGTCTCTACAATACTGGATCAGTCGTACGTAGACGTTTTGTATGCATCCCTCCACAAAGTCTAGAATTCTTCCACCGCAACGCTGTTGGCAGTCAGATGAGGCCATCTCTTCAACCAGGTCGGAGAACTGAAGTCTTTGATATGGGAGACGCGCAAGCTGAGATATCCCAAATAACGGCGTAGCGTTCTCTCGTAGTTGCTTGTAACAGTCGCCCCCGAAAACAGCTTCCCAAGCAGGATAGAAATCGCATTTGGAGCAGGACTCGATCGGCGTACCTATGCCACGTCGATTTTCCAAGGTCAAAGTACAGAACCAATCCAAGTCTAGGGACGAAACCGGAAGTGGTGTAAGATACACCTGAGCCGATAGGAGTGCGACACGATCGTTTCTAGTTAATAATGGGACTTTGGAACCAAATTCGGCCCCAAGACTAAGCACATAGCAAAACACAAACCCAAAGAGTGGCGGATCATCCACTCTCAAGCTTAGATCTTTGTATAGTTCAACAGCGCGTTTTCTGATCGTATCGGCCATTAGAGTGTTTTCTGCGGGGAGTCGGATTGGAGAATCCTTCGAAACCCAGAAGAAGTGAAGCTGTATCGTTTTTCGCACGTCTGTCAAGAGTTCGTCATCCCCCATACGCCTCGCATAACGTATCGCTCTGAGTTGATAATCTGAATTGAGAGGATATCGAGAAAGGCGTGCGTCGGTTAACCTGGCAGTTTTCTTAAGCTGCCCGTGAGCCCATGTTTGAAGTTTGGGAGCGTTGAACCTATCCGCAAGGTCTGCGACGTCGAGGTAAACGCGAAACCCGGTGATGGTAAGCCTAGATGTATCTGGGATGTCACATAATAGCCACCGGTATTCTTGGTCGCTTGATCTAGCAAGAGAAAGTACAGTTATTGAATAAAAGAAGAGTAAAAATGTTTTCGTCAACTTACAGACCATAGAACATTAGCAAAAAGTTGCGGAATTGCTCTGCCTTGATGTCGGGGATGGCTGTTACTTGTGTGTCTCCTTGCATCGCGACGATCCGGTTTATTGAGTTGCTTCCAGGTCTAAAAGCTGCACATTCCCGCCCTAAGATCGAAGAATGAACCTATGTCAATCAACGACCCAGTTGTAATACAAGAAACCTCTAATACGCCTCACTTTGAACAATGTTAGGTCTACTAGCAGTAGTAGGTTTCCATCATCAAAATAGTAGTCTTGATCACGGGAGCCGGAAGTAGCTGACAGCATATCTACGCCGAAAATGTTGGGTTCGGACATATCGTGTTATGGTGGTAGAGTGGAGGCAGGATTCACGGGATGAGGTCACGCATGTTCGGATAAGCGCCAAGGATCAAAGCGCAAAATACTGTAGCATGACATGTTCCTATTTTTAAAACCCAGTCTCTTAAAAAATACAGATCCAGCCACCTGGAAGCGTGAGGGATAGAGCACGAACAATCAAATGCCTACAAGCCATATCAACTAAACCGCGTTTGCCTACAGACCAGTATTTCATACAGTTACCGAACGAAATCAAGGATGAAGAGGTTAAAACTCGCAAAAAGCATAGGGGTATCATATTGTCTATCAAAAGCAAAAAGTCTTCTAAAATAAGAGCTATCCAATAGTCGGTAGGGTAACTCACCTATTCTACGTCCTTCCAGAAGGTCGCTACCTGAGCATAAACATTGTCGATATGGCGATCAACAAACTTGAGGATCGATTCTTGACACTTGATGCTACAAACTGTGGGAGAGAGTTTCTGGATAGCATCTGCGAATCGTTGCCGCCTGTGAGGCAAAAGGACCAGCGCGGAGATCCCGGCCAGCGGGATATTGCTATTCAACATCTCTCTATAGGTTCCTCCAAACGCGTCATCCCAAGCTCGGGTGATGAGACACCGCGCGCAAGGCTTGTGTCTTGAATGAGACGTCTCGTCCTTGCCCTGCGCATAGGCGTCGAGCCACTGAAGAGAAACTCGTGACTTGGGGAGAGGCGTGAGGTACACCTGACCGGACAGAAGTATTATTCGATCTTGACGAGTCAATAATGCAGCTTTGTTCCAAAATTTGTGACCGAGGCTAAGTAACAGACAAAAGGTAAATCCAAAGAGTGACGATTCGGTGTCGCGTAAATATGGTATCTTGAATAGTCGGACAAGTTGCTCTCGTACCCTTTCGATTGCCTTGGTGGTAAATGCCGGCCTAGCGAGAGAGGGATCCACGGCCCAGACATAGTGGTACCGAATCCAGTGGCGGACCCAGCAAATTAGATCCTTATCCAAAGCGAGATTTGCGTAACGTAGAAACTTGAGTTGGGATGCGGGGCTAATATGATGCTTGGAGAGCTTGTCTGTTGATATTGAGAATTGTTTGAGTTGTCCAAGAGCCCAAGCTTCGAGCTCCGGAGCTACGAATCGATGAGCCATATCGGCAACGTCAATAAGCTTGAGTAAGGCAGATGCAGTGTGGTTGTTTGAGTCAGTGGCATCCATCATCAAGGACCTATAATCTGTATCGCTTGGACTAAAAGTAGTTGAGGAGTCGCATTCGAGGATATGCTATACTTCGACTTACCGCCCATAGAACATTAACAGAAAATGGCGAAAAGGTTGAGGTTCGACATGTGGAACGACGATAGGATGCTCGTCACAACTTCCCTCCACTGGCTCACTGGACCTCAGGCGCTTAACGGGTAGGGTGAACATATTTTCAAACAGCTCGCATTCTCGCATCAAAAGTGAAGAGTGCAACTATACCAATAGGAGCCACTTGAGTCAATGTTATACAGAAACCGGATCTGTGCTAACCTTGAACAGAACATTGCCAACCAGAAACACCGCATTCCCATCTGGAAAATAATAGGAAACATCTCTAGAAATTGACTTGTCCAACTTTCCAAGCTGAGAGCAACTGGAGCGAGATCTCTTGAGAGTACCGACCATGGTGATTTTGCTACCAGTTAGAGAGCTCCTAGATACCTAGATATCAAGCGATGACGGTTAACAACAGCTGAAAGGAGCCCACGTGAGAGTTCTGCGCGATAAATATGCCCAAGCATGGGACATCAATGGGAGCCCCATATTAGGGGAATCAAATAAACATAACAACGAGAACATCAACACGGCCATCACAATCAAGCGGTATCGCCTTATGTACACGTAAGAAGCTTCTGGGACTTTTCCAGATGCGATTAATTGTGATTTTTATTCGAGCAAAACATTAGCCTAGTTCTGAGTGTTCCGCACAATCTCCGTAAGCCCTTACACTGAAAGAACATACCCAAGGTGATAAAAATGCAATGCCGTTTCTCCCGTTCCGGGTCCACGAAGTCCATGCCCCACTTCTAAGCCAAGACAGCCGGAAAGCCTAGGAAACCAGTAGCTTTTATGGACGCTTCTGAAGCATAGAGTACTCAAAACTCAAAATAGTACTTACCGGGTGCATATTTGGAGCGCTCAAATAACACGTCTCGATCTAGATATATCATATCTTGGCCGCCGTTTTCGTTAAGCTTGCTTGCCTCGCTGTGTATTTGAAAGTCAACCGGTTAATGATTTTGACTAATAAATTTCAACCCCAATTAGTCCTACCTAAGCGGATATCATATCTCCGTTCTAGACACCTCAAATCGGGGACTGGTCACCTTCGGATTGAGCTTTCTGTTTGCTTGTTTTAACTTATCATCTATCGCAGTAACACCGCCAGACTATCGTAGTGTACAGTAGACTTCCGCTTCATGCTCGTTGATGGGCCTCGCTTTTCCAAAAGACCCTTGGAGTTTCTGACTCCATCAGCGATTTGTAAACGTGGAGCTTTTTGCTTGCTCCCGCACTCTCAAGCGTGCCGGCGGTGAGATAAAACTTTCATAAAGATGGGAAAAATACGCGGGATTGAAGGGCATACCTGCCTCTTGTCTCCCAGATTTCATGTTTATACCGTGAGATACAAAAGAGATCGACCAATACGCGCTTATGACAGTGGCGGTGCCAAAAAGTTATGAAGCCACGATTTGAAAAGTTTGATCAAAGAAGCGAGCACGTAGTGAGCGAGCAGTAACTGGCAGTCTACTGTAGTACTTCAACTAATATAATGACTTGCTATAGCTTGACTCAGCGAGGCGACGTCTAAGGCTGAGTAACGAGCAGACGTTGAATCACTCGGGGTAGCGACAAGTATCGCACCTAGGTTGCACCAGCCCGGTTTGATCGGTAACGCTGGATGAATGCGAGGGTTGGACTAGACGATTCAATTAGTGGTCGTAGGGCTAAAAGAGGCGCTATATACGATGAACTAGGTACGGACTCACGTAACGCATTGTGAAGTACTCTAGGTACTACCGATTCGTACACTAGCGGAAAACCGCTAACACTGATGCTAGCCACTAGGGTTGTAGGAAGAACATGAGACACGATGAAATTTGGCATATTAAACATAGGTGCCCGCAAGCCAGTTGTTCAGATATGATTTCATAGCGTTTATCACTTGAGAATGGAGTATCCAGTTGAGTTGTTTGAATGTAGATTATCCTCGCAATCGAAAATAACCACCATGGTCCTAGCTTCCGGCAGCGAACAGGCCAATGAGAGCTGAAATATTCCTGAGCTAAAATCTTTACGTTGATGGCACGCCGTTCAAAGCCTGTACTGCGTTATAGCATTGAGTCTGTGGGTCGGAAGACTAGATTTGAGCATCACTAATTATTAGGTCTTTATTGAATAAGTCATTCGTTCCAGGTCAAGACATTGTTTGTAGTGTCGTCCGAGTTGTGATCGCGTTTTCTATGAGCCCCCAGTCTTTCGCGTGAAGGGAAGAGTTTGTTGCATCCTACGTGCGACGATATAGCCTTAGTGGAATCAACACTCATCTAGTGGTATCGTACCTTCGATTGTACAAATATAAATGGGGGTACTAACAAAAGTGGATCAATGAAATGCTAGTCTTCTTGGTCACGCTCACTCACTCGTCAGGAGTTGAGACTCGTCCGACCATGTTTTTCAAATCCTCCTCGGTTGTCGTTACTGCCAGCAGGTCAACCCCAAAATATCGAGCTTAAAATTGGACTACTTTACTATCAGACAAAGCCGGTATAGCCGGTAAATGTGCCGGCAGCGTAAGTGTTGTATTAGACATCGAATGTCGAGGTCAAACACGAGAAGCGGAGGTGTTCAGCGGTTAGAGGTGGTGGCTAATTAGAGCCTATTTCGTCATGACCAATCTTCATCTCATCTCACGTGAGCTTCGAGTAAGATTTCCCTCCGTCGACCAGCCACTTCTACGACGTACTCCCATGGTACGTCTTTTATACGTAAAATGAGCTAAATATACTGAGCCAATTTCCTATAGCCCCCAAAGAAGGATAGGAACCAAGCGGGCCTCGGGCGTGCAATAATAAACCGGAAGATTAAGGACGCCCGGGCAGCAAGGGAGGACACGGACAAGGTGCGCAACGATGGCGTGGAAACCCCATGCATCTGACTGATCAAATTCAAGTATACAACAGGACTTGACCATCAACTTCAGTCGGTCACTCAGGAACGAGACTTGGATGAGTTCTTGAATACTGCACAATTAGCCGGACGGGAGTTTGTTGCTGGTATGTTTGAGCCCAAATTATTAGAGGCACACATTGACGATCTACCAGAGCGACAGAATATTACCATCATACAAACAACCAACGCCAACTCAATCACACATAATCCTTACCTCCTTTCGTCCCAGGAGGAGAAAGCGACCCTTCAAAGGCACGCACAGAACAAGGATCGCCTTCGCGTGCCAAGACGGTATGCGCCTCCGTCTTATCTTTGCCCCTGAACCTGACCTTATGTACAAGACCTCCTTGGACCCGTGATCTTACAACCTCGCAGCTCGAACGCCAAGAGCGCCAGGCATTTCTAGAATGGAGACGAAACATCGCTCAGTAAGCTACCTGTCCCCTGGACACTCTCACAGTGTCATTGTTCCATATGTGACCCGGCCCTAACGGTGTATCTCCGTAGATTACAAGAAGCCGAGAACTTTCTGCTCACACCGTTTGAACGTAACATCGCCGTGTGGCGACAGCTCTGGCGTGTGCTGGAGCGTGCTCACCTCGTGGTCCAAATTGTGGACGCTCGCAACCCGCTACGATTCCGGTGCGCAGATTTAGATTCATATGTGCACGACGTCGAGGGACCAGAAGGAGAGAAGGGTTCGGGTGCAAAAGGATTGCGTCGGTGTTTGCTACTCGTCAACAAGGCAGACTTGCTCACCGCCGACCAACGGTGAGCGCTGTGATTTCCGGTAATTCTCGTGAAACTGACATGGAATGTGGAGGCGAGGTTGGGCCGACTATTTCGAGAAGGAGGGCATCCAATATGCTTTCTTCTCGGCAGCGAACGCCAAGGCATTGCAGGAAGCCAAGCGGCTCGCAGAAGAGGCAGCACACGCTCACGCGGAGCGCGAATCACAGCCGACCTCTGACGAAATCGATAACACGAACGAAGCAGAGCACCAGCCAGATGACGAAGAGGAAGAGGAAGCAACGGATCCTGAACTTTCCCATACCAAGACTTCCCCAGACGACTCAATCGAAGAACCGGCCCCACAGGGTGACCAAGAAATTGACTCTCATCATCTCCCTGTCGACGCAGGCGAGACCGACGACCCTCGAACACGCGTGTTGTCAGTCTTGGAGCTTGAAGAACTTTTCCTGAGCTCGGCGCCCGACCTATCAAGTAAACTTTTCCCACGCATTCATTATCTGCCGAGACTTATGCCTCATTGGTTTCAGCCTTTGCAACTCCTACAAACCCGGCGCCCACGAAACTTGTCGTCGGCCTCGTCGGGTATCCCAACGTCGGAAAGTCGAGCACTATTAACGCACTTCTTGGCGAAAAGAAGGTATCCGTGTCTTCGACGCCGGGCAAGACCAAGCATTTTCAGACAATTCATCTTTCGCCGGCAATTGTCCTATGTGATTGCCCAGGGCTCGTATTTCCGCAATTTGCGACTACTAAAGCCGCACTTGTGTGCGATGGCGTACTACCGATCGATCAAATGAGGGAATATGTTGGGCCTGTAGGGTTGATCGTGCGTCGGGTCCCGCGAGCCGTTCTCGAGGGTACGTACGGCCTTAGAATTAGACGAAGAGGGGTAGAAGATGGTGGACAGGGCGATGGCGAGGAGGTGACGGCTGAAGATCTTCTGACATCTTATGCCAGTGAGTACAACCATCACCATCTGGCTTGTATGTCATGCCGAATCTGGTTCCAGTTGCTCGTGGGTTTGCACGAGCAGGCCAAGGTTTACCCGACGAAGCGCGTGCCGCGCGGTACATCCTCAAAGATTACGTTGCCGGTAAACTCCTTTTCAGCCATCCCCCTCCCGGAATCGACGACGATGTATTCAACACCCGCGCTCGCCAACTTGGCCTCGAACGACTCGCTGCGGCTGGCAAGAAGATGGCACCCGCCACACGCGTTGGTAAAAATGCGGACACGTTCTTAGACGTCGACCCTGCGAGTAGTACCCCTGGCTCGACGGGGACCGGAGCTGGTGGAGTGCTCGACCGAGAATTTTTTGATAGGGGGAGCGGATTGGCGGCTGCCGCGTTTGTCAAGGGTGGACAACCGTTTATTCGGTCCAAGGCGTTCCCTCATCAGAATATCGTTGCAGACGATGGACGACTCATTCACGGGAACGCAAGAGAGGATGAAGCATCCGTCAAGGGGAAGAAACACAACAAGGGAAACAAGCGGGCCAAGCAAAGGAGTGGGAAGGGATACGACTGAGCCAAGTTAGGTCACGTAAGTCGAATCTGTCATACGCATCTGTCGAGTGTATCCACATGGAGTTTATTGAATCAAAATGAAAGGACGAGCTGCTTATTCAGATCCGAGCTGAAAGTCTAAATCGCCAAGGCCGCTTGGCCCATGGGCTCTCGCCCCGATGAGCTGGAATCGTACCTTACGCGATGTGGGGTGCTTGTCAGTTTCCACGCGCCCGGTACCTATCGTCACTTCATGTAACGCCAAGACT
>WSTH01000962.1:0-11699 GCA_019616345.1 Ceratobasidium sp. 395
AGGACAGTTTACCAGTGTGGACCTTGTGAAGGTGCGCTTTGACATGCGCCACTACCTACGTTAGTATCTCACGCTATTTTAGGCGTATCTTGCGCGTATTGACGAGGTCAACATGGAAGGGCCGGCCCTCCGAGCAGTGATCGAGACAAATCCGTCCGCTCTTGAGCAGGCGGCTGCTTTAGACGCCGAGCGGAAAAGGTCTGGAAAGCGATCGGTACTGCACGGGATACCGATTATGTTGAAGGATAACATTGCGACTCTAGCTAGTGAAGGTGAGGAATGCTATTTCAGACGTGTCTTAGCAAAGTTCATCTATCGTATACTTGCTCACCAGGAACGAACACAACTGCTGGCTCGTATGCATTGCTTGGGTCAATTGTACCAGGCGACGCAACTGTGGCGGTAAAGCTTAGGAAGGCTGGAGCAATTTTGCTCGGGAAAGCCAATTTGGTATGTTCAGCTTGAGTAAGACGTAAGCAGAATCTTAATGTGCATCAACCACAGTCAGAATGGTCCCATATGCGCGGACTCCTCGCAGCTGGCTGGTCGGGTCGTGGAGGTCAAGCAACCAATCCATACTACCCTGGGGGAGATCCATTCGGATCTTCTTCAGGTAGCGCAATTGCAGCTGCTATAGGTTTGGCCGCTGGCTCCCTGGGTACAGACACTCATGGCAGCATCGTGTGTCCTTCTAGCTTTAACAATCTTGTTGGTATCAGGCCGACTGTTGGACTTACCTCACGGGCTGGAGGTAAGCCAGTTACAATGCACGTCCATTCCACTCCTAAAATCGCCGCATCCCCCAGTAATTCCAATTTCCGCACACCAAGATACTGTTGGGCCTATGACCAGAAATGTGGCAGACGCCGCTACCATTTTGACTATAATAGCCGGAAGAGACAAAAACGACAACTATACTTTGGCTGCGCCAGATCGGATTCCTGATTACACGCAATACCTGGACGCTGGTTCTGTTAGGGGCAAGAGGTTTGGAGTGCCCCGCATAGTGTTTATGAACGATACTTTGTTCAAGATTCACCCTTCCGTCCACCTTGCATTTGCCAATGCTCTTGAAATTATCCGATCGCTAGGCGGCATTGTTGTCGACCCAGCAGACTTGCCGAGCGCCACTGAAATAATGGAAAATAGGAACGAAACACTTGTCCTAGGTGTTGACATGAAGGTATGTTCGGTTCGAAAATATCATAGTCAAGCATAGTCGACTATGCTCAGATCCAAATCAACGCGTACCTCAAAAATCTACGCTCGATTCCTACCGGTGCGACCACGTTATCAAAAATAATCGTGTATAATGATGAACACAAAGACTTGGAAGAGCCAGAAGGCTATGTAGACCAGATAGGGTAAGAGAGAAAGAGCAGTAGTATGTTTGAAGGCACGCTTATCCGATACCAGCCTCCGCTGGGCTGGAGCTACATTGGGCTACAACTCCTCCTATTACAATGCGATTCACAACAACTATGATATTGGGCGAACAAGGGGAATTGATGCAACACTCATAACACACAAGCTTGATGCACTCATCCTCCCAAGCAATGGTACGCACCCGATGAATCTTTCGTGAAATGTCCTGATTTAAAATTTTCAATTAAGAACACACTGCTGTTCCGGCTGCTATTGCAGGCTATCCCATCGTGACTGGTAGGTAACTTATCCAGCTCAGTGCCTCGTTTCTTTGAAAATGTTTCATTAGTCCCTCTAGGTTTCCACCCTGAAGACACAGTGGTGGTACCTAAAAGCGCCGGACCGAATACTGTTTTTCCCGCTCCGGTATGTTGTATATGTGTGCGAACGACGATGCGCCTCTTTGATCGCTTTGACTCAGGGAATTCCGTTTGGTCTGTCCTTCTTGGGCACCGCATACAGCGAGCCGAGCCTGATTGGCTTTGCCTATGCATACGAGCAAAAGACGCAGGTACGACTACAACGGCGGGCGTATTCAGCTGCGGTGCCAAAGACCCAACTGAAAGACGTAGTGCACCGATGAGGCATTGAGAGACGTTTGACCAACGTTGGGCAATTTCGGAATTGGCGCCCTAGTTCACCCCTGGGATTACTGAGTCGAATATATTCGTATGATAATTGCAAAATAGCGTCATATCTAGGGTTGGAGACACTACAAATACGTGACTATATACCAAGAATGTATATTGTGCGAAGGGAGCGGTTTTCGTCTTATGCTCCCCTTAACACCCCCCCTAGTCGGAATCCTTCAAACATAGCAGACGCCTTATATCATTGCACGTATCAGAACAAAGTGACAACATCCTTAAGCAAGAGGGTGCTTTGCTCACCCAAGCGGAAGAGCTGCTTCGATGATCATACAGCATCACATGATTTAGTGTGGCCAAGGCGCCAAGCTCGGCTGGTCCACAACAAATCTCTACGGATGTATGTATGCGCTTGATGCATCGACGGAGTGCGAGCTTTACGAGCCACTGGCGAAGACGGAGCTATATGTTCACTCCTGGAACCTGTAGCAAGCCTCAGTGGTCTAGTAGTATGATTCGCCCTTCGGGAATTGTCCCGTAAGCTTGATTACATAATCTGCTTACATAATTGGGTGAGGTCCTGGGTTCAATTCCCAGCTGGGGCCTGCTTTTTGCAAGCCTTGAGCTTGGCCAGAACCGCTCGAAATCTCGCGGTTTTCGGTCTTGTCCTGAATTTAACTCTCAACTCACGATATGAATTGAGCAGGGCAACCTGAATTGAGTGAGAACGTATAAAGGTCGTAACTACTCATAGGTGGGCTGTGTGATTTGGTATCTGGCTCCCTGAGTTTGGTTTCATCCCTCCAGTGCTCTGAAACTAGGTGTTTGGTGGGTCTTCTATTCACTTACGGTCAAAAGAATTGACTCACCCCTAATCTTGATCCACACCTCATGTATGCACTACATTTAGTACAGTATACGTGTATAGCATATGTGCCATATAGTCGCTTTCTATACGCCGAGAGTTGGGACCAGAATTGAAAGGTAGGCTGGTGCTGGGGAGGGGGGTGTGAGCAGGCAAAAATGCACCACCTTAGGGATGCATCTGATTGGGACTTTTTGCGGGCAAAATTGTAGCCCTAGACTACACGAGTAAGACGCACTTTGTATCATACGAAACGGATGCGCCGTTGTTGAGATACATGCTTTACAAAGTATGGATTTTGAGCTGATTTTGGCCAAACAAGCGCCAACTCCTATGGATGACCTCAACTTTGTAATGCTCGTATCTCAACAATGGCGGATCCGTTTCGTTTGATCTAAAGTGCGTCCAGCTCTCGTAGTATAGGGCTACAAGCTCGCATGCATAACATATCAACCAAACGCCTCCCTAAGGTAGCGTATTTCTGCCTGCTCACACACCCCCTCCCCAGCACCAGCCTTCCCTTCGGTTCTGGTCCCGATTCTCTGTGTATACTAAGCGACTACATGGCACAATATGGTATATGCATATACTGTACCAGATATGATACATACATGAGGTGTGGGCCGGAATCAAGGGTGAGTCAATTCTTTTGACCGTAAGTGTATATAGTACAGAAGAGGTCCAATAGTATGATTTGTTCACCGCTGACATCTCTTCATTTGGTATTCTGACGCTCCCGGTTATAACCAGATACTGACCAGGAGGGGTTACTATATTATGTAGTGCTCCTGGCGTCACCCACTCGAGCTATTTATGCCTCACACCAATGGTCGACCACAATTACTTTAAAAATCGTTTTTAACTCTATTGACAAGGCGTAAACGGGCACAGCACATATGAAGGAACTACGATAAATAGATGAATTTGATTGAGTTACATTGAAGAAACACATTGCGCGACCAAGAACAGATTTCGAGTGTTCATCTTAACGCCCGCCAGCAAATGGATCCGTATAGCTCTCGTGGCTAGAGTTCGAAGCGTTTGGGGCTGTCGGCAACCGACGGATCGCACTATCGGACGAGTTGGTCCTGTGGTTACCAGGCGGTGGAGGGATGCTCGCTGGAGCATGGGTGTCAGGGAATAGCGAAGCCTCTCCCTTGTTATTGACGGGATCAAGGAGTGGAGAATGGTCTGAGCCAGAGGCACCGCCCGAGTGCATGCTATCCGAGCCGCCAAACGTGACGCGTCGGTTGCCGGGAGGCGTGCCCGAGCCCATAGCTGGTCCGCTCAACCGCCGGCCAGCCGGCGTTGACTTGAGGATCTGGCCTTCGCTCAAAGAACGACGCGAGCCACGCATGGAGTCGTCCGGATCGTGCAACGAGAGACGCCCGTACCCGCCAAGACTTGATCCCGGTGAGCCCTTGCCTCGCTGGGGGAGGTCAAAGCCCTGCTCATATCGAGATAGTCGGTCACGCAAGAGATCGTTATCGGCGCGAGCACGGAATGCGATCACTGCGGTGAAGATGAGTGCGAGAAGGAGTGCACCAGATATGGCACCGAGTGCGATGATGAGTTGGTGGTATTTCGAGTCGACGAAGGGGACATTGGAGTCGGTGTTGTCCGCTGTGGGTGAGGAAGTAACGGTGACAACTGGCCTAGAGCTCGAAGTAGTTTGGGTGAATAGCAGTCCTACAGACGAACTTGACCCCGACTGAGAGGGATCTGGTGGCGAAGAGGTGGCGGGTTGGGATGTAGATTCTGGCGGAGCAGAGCTTGAGGCGGCAGGGTCTGAGGTAGGTGCAGGTTCAGAGGTAGACGGAGGCTCAGAGGAGGGCGCAGGATCTGTGCTAGATGGCCCAGGAGTGCTCGCAGCTGGATCAGAAGTCGCAGCCTCGGTCGTGGTCTGGGGATCCTGGCGCTTATTCACCTGTATGACGGTCAGTCGGTACCGACAACGTTTGTCGTTCGTGGAACTCACCAAACCATCTCGTGCCTCGAGATCAAATCGCCATCGTTCGGGGGTTGAGAGCGATACGACCGTAGAAGCCAACAGAATCCACGTAAGGAACACTTTTGATGCTCGCATGATGAGGGATGAGGTGAGAGGGAGGCTGGTTACGGAACGAGTTACGGGAGGGCAGCAGATTTATATATCTGCCACGCACTGCTCGGGCAAGGTTTGCCCTGGCCCTTGACGTTCATGTAAAGGGAATCAAGGGGAGCTCCAAACGCCCTCCTCAGAATAAGAAATGCTGTGCCGAGGCAGCCGTTATCATGTCAAAAGGCGGTGCAAACCCACACACAATGGCCATCATTAGATTATTTTCAGCCCGAATTTAGCCAGAAGTTGTCCTCGGAGACACCTGGAGACAGGATTATAGTGGCTATGCGTGGTTCTTATGCAACGAAGCCCGATTCACACTGGATGGAGCCTGCGGAGAGCGCTGGTGGAGACGCAATCCCGCAGCGACCGACACAGTTCTATTTCAGGTAAAGTACTCAGTTAGTCAATTATCTATCGTCATGCAGTGACAATCTTCATGTGTACCGATTTAGCTCTAGTCAGCTGATCGTAGCCTATCCACGACCGGCCAATCAGCGTACAGCAAGCTCCTTCCTCGGTCTCGAGTGACTTACCGAACTTGCTCAAGCTTATGCCGCGACCGCTGTCTTTCACTCCCGTCCAGGCAAGCGCGGGGTCCAGGTAGTCGCACCGATTTAGGAAGACCGTGCCTGTCTCTAGCTCATCGACGAATCGCAAGAATGCCTCCTGCGATTCAGGCTTGGTCGTCGTCCAGACAGACGCAGTCAACCCGTAAGGAGAGTCGTTCATAAGCTCAAGCGCTGCCTCATCTGATGGGACACGCATGATCCCGACTACCGGGCCAAAGGTTTCTTCCTTCATGACATCCATGGCTAAAAAAGGCATAAGTCGTGCTTTTCTTCAATTGATCGTCACTTACAGTGATCGACGTTGACTAGGACTTGAGGAGCAACGTAAGTGGTGCCCCTGACCGAAGCTCTCAGATTAAAAGATATTTGATTCCAGTATATACTTACTGTTTAGCCACGGGGAACAGATCTTCGGGCACGAGGGGCGTTGCGCCTGCCTTGACTGTATTCGGGGGTTTAGTTGATGTTGCGCAACCGCTCAATAACCACCTACCGGCATCATCGACCTGCTTCCTGATTCGTTCGGCACTCGCGAGCGAAACCACCGGTCCGAGATTTGTACCGGACTCGGTAGGATCTCCTAGTTTGTATTTCTGGAAACGACCGGTGAAATGAACTGCGATGATGAGCGCCGAAACTAACCTTGACGATATCAACGTACGCTGGTACAAACTTGTCATAAATAGAATCATGGACATAAATGCGCTGAAATCATACGAAATGTGAGACATATTCGGTCGTGATGGATGATCACGAACCTCGACTGCGCAGCAACTCTGCCCCGAGTTGAAGAAGGCGCCTGTGCAAAGCCGTTAGTGTACGCACAAATCATGCTCATTCGGCCTACCGTCCACGAGCTCAGCGGCAGTGTAATCGATATCAGCATCACTGCGGACATAGGCGGGGTCTTTTCCCCCAAGCTAAAGGCGCGGCCTCAGATATCCGACCAAGAACATAACTCAAATTCCCACCTCCAAAGCTACACCTTTGAACCCGCTCTTTACCGCATTCTGAGCGACTGCCTAAAGCTCCCGAGTCAACACTGAGTCATAGGATCAACTTGACTCGCAAACCTTTCCGTTCGCCACGCTCCCGGTAAAGCTCACAAAGTTGACTTGGGGATGCTCTACGAGATGGGCGGTGAGTTCGGGTGACAAATGCGTCACAATGAATACGTCAGAGGGAAGCCCGGCCTTTTCAAAGGCGCTTTGGAGGCGGTGTGCTGTGAGCTACAGACCTGATAAGTTGATCGCTCGATTTTGGAAATTGAGCGTACTGACCGGTGTTTGCGGGGAAGGCTTCAAGATAACCGAGTTGCCTGATTCAGAGCGAGATTAGCAGATTGCGCATATACCGCGTGATGGTAAAAGCGTGTACCTGCTATGATCGCAGGAAGCACCGAGTTGATCGATGTGAGAAAGGGAAAGCTGCACATCATTGTTAGGACATCGTGGAGCACGTTCGGTAGCATGGTTATGACTCACTTCCATGGCGCAATGACAAACACCACGCCCAACGGCTCGCGTTTGATGTATCGCTTGAACCCAGGCTTATCGGTGTCCTCCAACCCTACGGGGGCGAGGGCATTTTCTGCAATGGATAACATGTAGTTTGCTCGTTCTAGGGTGCCGCGAATCTCTCCTGCATTCTGGGACACTGGCCTAATTTGGGAATATGAAGTTAAATTAAGTGGATCATCCTCGATCATGATACTAACCGTCCCATCTGTTGAGTGAGTTCGAAAGGAATCTCGCTGTCCATCTTCTTAAACTCTTCCTGGTAATAGCTATAAGTAGCCTGCTTGTCCATATCGTTGCCTCTTACCGTAAACTTTTGACCAATTTTTATCCTATCCGCAATAGGGGTATTCTTCCATGATTTTTGTGCCGCGGCGGATCTAGCTACGATCTTGTCGAGTTCGGTCGTAGAAGGATATTCATAGGTGACCAATGGCTCCTGAGAATGAGGGATAATTGTAGTTTGTTTTGTTGAAGACATCTCAGCTTGTGGTGGCGCTTGACAAGGGCAGGCGTTATTTGAAATATATCCAAGTGGCTTCTAGCGCCGATCGCTTAGCGGTTGAACTCGCCCGCCACCAATGCCTATGGTCGCCTTCAACTCCAGGCTGTCCCGCTCTGCGCTTGAGCCTACGAAGATGGCCCTCCAGTCGGGTGGGGATGGTACATATACAATACCATCCAAATCGGCCCGACGCACGGAGATTGAGCGTATACCTGAGGCGACACGTAAGTCATGTTGGTCATAGTTGAGTTTTTCCACCAACATTTCACTAGGCGCGATACTCCTTCCGCTCGAGATACAAGCTATGGTAATAGAACAAGTTGCCGCCGATCTCGATCCCGAATCCCGGATATACCCAGTCGCCACCCGAGACACACTACGAGCGCTTTGCGTCGTTAGCAAATATTTTGAATCCATCGCTATCCGATACCTATACATGCTCGTCCACTTGACTAGCGCAGTTCAGCTATCTGCCTTTCAAAAAGCTATTGCTTATTTTGGTCGGCCGACGGCGCTAGCCAAATATGTACGCACCTTCTCCATATCGAGCACGACCCATATCGCGTCCTTTCAATTTGCACAAGATCTCATCGTCGTACTGCAAACGCTGCGCCCTTGGGCTACACGACTGTTGCTGGACGTTCGTCGGCGTCATCACCTTCGTCAAACTTCTGGCGCGATGTATACCCCTATCTTGCAAGCCTATGAGCTTATGCATTGCCCACGCAGGTCTGCGGGTGTGATCTTCGATGAGTTGCGTACGCCCTGGCCAAACCTTATCGAGGTATCGATATCGGAAGGGCTGGCTCAATATATAGGATCATCACCCCTCCCTCGTGCGTTTGGCAATACGCGAAGATTGGCCCTAGGATACGCGATCGTCACGACGGATTTGATAAATTCGCTACTCGAAATGACCTCCCTGGAAGTGCTGATATTGGTTAACTCGCGCATTCGGTGGTCAGACTTTCAGACTTCGCCGGCCGAGTCAATCGCCGCTTTTATGCAGAAATCTCCAGCTTTACGTCGACTTATCTGGTTGATAACTCCAAGGCCGTTGTGGGACATGGAGGAGATGACTAGCATAAGTACTATAGCGCATGACGCCAAGGTGCTTTGTAGTGTACCTGATGCTGAAGTTATTTATTGGCCCCATGAGGAACTGAACACTAACGACATACTACCGGATAGTTTACCAGGCTCTGCTCTTGTGGGGGAGGGTGCAAAGGCAGGATGGCTGTGGAAATATAACGAACTACGCCAATGTTCCGAGACAAACGAGAGATCATGAACCCCATGGATAGCAGCATAGTATTTACACTCTGTATTTTCGCCCCGTGCCAATAAAGAAATTTTGTAAAATATACACCTGAGCTCTGCGAGGGCGTCAGTATACCTGGGTTGGACGGCTGTGGAAATACTTACATCGCCATCGAAACAATAGCTAGACTCTCCAAAACTGCGTACCAGAATAATTTGCTAGAAGCTATTAGCACAAGCTAGTGTGGCGCCCGCAATACATACCTTTGCGTTGACTTGACTAACGAAAAGCCTCTGTTCTCCCTCGTATGGAAGCTTCATAATCTATGAGTTTGTGGATACAACCCCTTGCCGCGCCAACTCACAATTTTTGGGTTCGCTCAACAGTTGCGAGCATGCTCTTCAGCTTGTAGATACTTTCCTCCAAAGCACTTGTGTGATCAGAGAGTTGGCTCGCCTTGGCAGGAGCCTCTCGTCGGGGCTCGCTCTCCACCATGATATCAAAATCTACGAGCTTCTCCGTAAACGAGGACATGTCGTTCTCGAAACAGAAAGAGTATTCGCCGACTTTGTTGGCAGTAAATATGTAGTCACCCTGGCGCTCCCTCTGAGAATTCGTGTTTTCATTAATGGGTCGAATCAAACAGCGACACGAGGGCGTACCTGGCCGTCAAGTAGCTGCTCATTTCCTGAATCTTTGACCTCGAAGTCAATATCAAAATCTCCACCACTTTGCACCTAATCGTCTGTAAGCAAAACGCGTGCGTATGCTGGAACGCGAATACGTACGGCAAAGTAAAACTAAGCCTATAGTTAGCACGCCACTTACGCTATAGGACCACGTATAGAGACTTACCCCTATTTTCTCCCCCTCTTTGTCAACATCCGCGAAGAAACATAACCGCTGGCTCGGGGGGATGGTCGTAGTCAAAGCAGACGCGTTTACGGCGGCAGCTCCCGCCAGCAGGGCCAGGACAGTTACAGATCGCATGCCAAGTTTCACACAGCTAGGATAGCAAAACGTTTCGCGCCTCCCGTTCGGCGTCGCAGGTCGTTGATTTGTTCGTGAGCCAACTACGGGCAGTGCCCCAAGTGACGTTACAACGTGGTGGAGAGGAGTAACTGCGAGCTGGGCGCTTGACATTTCAAATTCAAGCTCGACCAAATATTTAGTAGCCTATTTCGGAGTCTGCTTGAGACTGCGTGTAGTCCAAACGCGTACATAACGTGTTCAGCAACGAATGTGATTAACCCCAATTAATTTTGATGTTCAGGCTAGTCGGTAGTACAGAGACCAAGATGCACGCGCATAATGAGAGGTTATGCGCCTTGGCCATTTTTGGAGGCAGTGGGGACAGTCGTTTGCTCCGCTCTCAGCCCTCTGGTAAGTTGGGGATCAAAGCTGCCACCGACCGATGAGCATGCTAGGTCGGAATAGTAGACAGTTAGATCTGCCCCTATGTGCTGTCATCATGCATTTGGACTTACTCGAAAAGAGCTAAAATCGTCCACATACGGTTTTCAGCTTCCGGGAAAACCAGTGAGCGGGGACCGTAAAACACCTGTGTCGCAGCACCAACAGCGTTTTATCAACCGTGTTCCGATCGGAGGGTTGGAGAGAAAGAGAGGGGTAGTAGACTTGCCTCATCATCAACCTCGTTGTTCTTCCGCGGCAGACAGTGGAGGAACTTCCAGTCGGGGTTGGCACCCCCTTCTTTGCATAGTTTTTCCGTAACTTGGAAGCCCTGGAAGTCTCGCAGCCTCTGCGCCTTCTCAGCCTCCTGTCCCATGGAGATCCTATGCAAACATATGACCTCACGGTTCGTTCGTTCAACACAGCGAAAGAGACGCACCAAGTATCTGTTACAACAACATCCGCCCCTCGAACCGCCTCATGCGGATTGTCTGTCCGAAAAATTTTCTTGTCGCATCCCAGCTCTTTGACTCGGTCCCATACTGGTTTGGGGCACTGATAGGCCTGTGATGATCATATCAGTCGATCACATCCGGCCGGACAACCACACGAAAGCATACTTGCTGAGGAGGTGCTCCGACACGGACTGTGTGCCCCAGACGAGGAAGCGTGACGAGTATATCATGCAATACGTTTGACGAATCCCCCAACCAAGTGACAGTAAGTGGCCGCAAAGGCGTCAAGTCCTGAAATATGATTCAGCACTTTGTAAACTAGGATAAAGGATACGAGTCTGTCTCACCGAACCATTTGTCGATTTGTTAGCGGGACCGAAGAGATGAGCGTGTTCATGAAGGGTCAACATATCGGCTAGAGTTTGAGTGGGGTGCCAGAGAGAAGACAGCGCATTTAGCACCGGTACCGGTGAATGCGCAGCCAGTTCCTAATTAAGGCAGTAAATATCCAACCAAAGCAAAGGAAAATAGGGACAACCTCGACTTCTTCATGTTCGCCAACTCGGGCAAATATGCCTTGACACATACTCCCGAGTACATTGGCAGTGTCGCGAGCACTCTCATTGACACCAAGCTGAATATCGTCCCTGCCAAGGAAGAGCGCTCGACCTCCAAGCAAGGTGGCACTAGTCTCTGCAGCAACCCTAGTACGAGTACTTCGCTTGCTGAACAAAAGGGCTACGGTTTTGTTCGCAAGTGTCTGCTCAATGGTCGGAAGCGAGCGAGTTGCACTCGTATACGGCTGCAGTAATGGTTTAGATACCCGTTTAAGAGCCGCAGAGTGAGCAAGTGTGCGGTTCAGCTGGCCAACGCTGAGGTCGGCCAGAGTCATCAAGTGAGGCACCCTCGAAGCCATGGTGGATGAGATTGAGAAGGGATTGAAAGAGCAGATTAAAGCCGATAGTATTTGACTCGGGCGATCAGAGCCAGGCGGGATC
>WSTH01000963.1:0-15934 GCA_019616345.1 Ceratobasidium sp. 395
TGGTGGCGTCTAGGATGAGATTAGCAGGTTGGACGTGAAGGGTATCTGGGTCGTATGTAGTGGGACTGGAAAAGTATCTATTCATGATCAAATCTCAGGCGAATTAGATAGCGGCCAATAAGGTGGTTACCACCGGAACTCACGAGGTGAAAATATTTGCAAAGCGCAGAACACGCGCCTTCCATTCCTTACGAGGCTTGAAGTACTCCTGCGATTTTCCTTTTATGTCACAGCTTTCGTTTTCGTGAGTGCGACTATTTTCAACGGGGTGAAGAACTCTATCGGACTCGATGTACAGCTTGAGAATTAAGACGGAGGAAAGCGGGCATAGAGCACTAGCGAGGTTGAGATCAAGACATGGGATAGTTTCAAGCGTGCGGCGATGGAAGGCTGCTGTTTTTCTTCTTCGTCCAGCGAGTAGAACCACTAGCAAAGGTATATAGAGAGATTTTATGATATCCAAAGGTAGCGCGCGGGTGAGAAACGAGCCTAGATCTGCTCAAACGACACAGAGAGAGGAGGCGGTCATGGTGGAAAGTGGAAGCTTATTCCTCGTAAATACTGTGACACGCAGTTATGGCACGTGATATGAGGTCACGCTCACGTCACCACACCATCCGGGCTCCTGGTATTCGAGAGACAAGCTATCCGACCAACCAGCCTATGGTCTCGATACTACTAAACCGACTCGACGCGACTAAGACTAATTGGCCATCTAATTTATTGGTGCTCAAGTTTACGTCATTCTTGGACATAGCCTTAGTGGTCTCGCGCTGTACCAAGGGTCCAAGTTCGAGAACTCGCAAACGAATCTTACCGCTTGCTCCCAATACGCAGGTGAAGTTTACTCGTTGTTCGAGTGGCAGGCCAAACGGTCAGTCCGTTACTTCGTGTCGATTTGCTCGCTCCGATGCTGATATGACCTGATCTGGATTCTGGGCTGCTTACCTGTCGGATACGTCGGAATCCACAAAGTCGCGCCATCCCTCCGCATTGACTTAGGGGTTGCGCTATCAAAGACACAAGAACTTGCTAATAGGTCTGAGCACTGGGTAGCAACACATATCGACATAATCGACCCGAGCAACATTGCTAAATTCAGGTCAATCTCACCTCGGATATTTCAGATAGACCTAATAGGCCCATTCAGAGTCGGAGGCTTGGAACGCTCTGAACTCTCGGAAAGCTCGGAGAGCAGTGCATTTATAAGCTGTTTGCTGCTGTAATCATTCGGTAATTAACGGGTAGCCATGCCCGACAAACTGTTTAAAATTCTATAAACTATGCCTACCCATGGCTACACACTGACTGAGCGTCTAGCTACGACAAAAAATCTCAATACTTGATTTTGGAGCCAACCTAGGGATCTTTACTACGAGCGACGAGAGGCTGGTTTCAGAGCTTGGTCATCACTGTGCTGACAAAGCTCAGCGCTGACTCGAACTCCAAGAGTTCCGAGAGTTCAGAGCGTTCCGAGCGTTCCGAGCCTCCAACTCTGAATGGGCCTAATGAAACAAAAGACCCAAAAATCAGTCCATATTTACTGAGTTTCAGGCGTTGAACCAGCGTCCACCTAAAATTCAGGTGAATGTCACATGATCCCAGTCATTTTTGTGACCCTGATGATCAGTTTTTTTCATTTTCAATCACGTTGATTCGCCACCGCTCAATCTCCGCCATGACCAATAGAAGTCCTGTCTCTAACACAGCCCATATATTACCCCCACTTTTTGCAACTATGAAGCTTGTTGATTCTTCTTGAGGCTCGCTTGGATGTTGGGTCTGACAGTCGGCAAGCATTCGTATGATAGCCATGATTCGACCGCCTGGACTCCGAAACAGAAGCACCGGCTATCCGCCGATGGAAAGCTGTGGGCCAGTTTCCTATCGCTAAATCATTGCTTGAGCATTTATAAAGTATCAGAGGCATTGCGGTAGCCAGACCATCGCCCGACCCATGCGTCCCTCCTTGTACTCTGCTCTTGTCTACGCTGGCTTCGCTGCACTCGTTTCTAGTTCCGACCCCTTCTCTCTCCCTCAGGGATTTCATCATCTTGCGGTGCGAGCTGAAGGCATTAAGTGGAAGCCGTGCGGCGAGGATGGCTCGCGCGAATGCGGTCGTTTCGAGGTGCCACTCGATTACCAGAATGCTACGGCAGGCAAGGCATCCCTCGCAGTTGCGCGATTTCGTGCCACCCTTCCGCCTAAGATGGGGACTCTCTTTGTTAATCCTGGTGGTCCTGGTACGTGTGCTTTGCTAAAGCTGTATACTTGGAACTTGACATAGAGCCAGGCGGAAGTGGAGTAGATATGATCCTATCGGACCGAGCGGAGGTTATCATGGAAACTGCTGGCGGGAAATATGACGTTGTTAGTGAGTGGTCCTACCATTTGGATAATCCAATAGTGTGCTGAATGGACTCTTGATTGTAGGTTGGGATCCTCGGGGAATCGGCCGTACCCGACCCAAGGTAGGCCGGTGCTTTCAGACCGGTGAACAGGAGATCAAGTTCTGGAACGGCACTATTCCACTTTATGGAATTGAAGCCAAGGGCAACTTTACCGATCCGGCAGACTTGAAAGCGTTCTACGACCAGGTTCCGCAAGTAGACGTCTTGTTGAAGAAGATTGGCGAGCAATGCATCGCAACTACTCCTAACACCTATGAGTATGTCGGTACCGCGGCGGCGGTACGAGATATGGTTGCAATGAACGACCTACTAGAGGGACCAAACAAGACGGTCGACTTCTGGGGCTTCTCGTACGTTCTGGTGCTGACACTCTGCCTATTGCTGTTTCTGATTGAGTTGACAGCTATGGGACAGTTATTGGAGTATACTTTGCAAACAGTAAGCATATCTCCATGGAGTTGTCAGCGCGATATTGACCATAAGACATTGCAGTGTTCCCCGATCGAGTTGGGCGGGTCGTTCTTGACGGTGTGGTTGATCCAGAGATCTGGGCCAATCGTCCGGCGCACGAGGTATGTTCGGTCACCTTTATGCTTGCACCAGCTGACCGAGGCATGAAAAGCTATGGAACCGCACAATGGACTCGGTGGACAAGGCGTTCGATGGGTTCGTCGCGGCATGCGCTGCAGCTGGCCCTAATGGTTGTGCAATGGCGCCGAAGAACTCTGCACCTGAGAGCGTCAAACAGAACGTGCTTGGACTTATTGATGTGAGCCCTCATCCTCCACAAACGCGTTATGGTGTCATTGATAGACTGGATTTTGTGACTCTAGCGGGCATACGAGTTTAGGAAGACCGCAGGTCCATATGCAGAACTGAGCTCTGCATACGTTCGTAGTACGTATTCGACCTAGCTACTCTACTTACCCACTTTTGTAACTTATATAATTGCCAGCCGTGCTGTTCAACGGTCTCTACAGGCCGACGGAGTGGCCAAAGTTGGCTAAGACGCTCAAGAGCATGAGTAACTTCTTGGATAGCCCCAAGTCTTCCAGCGAACGGAGAAAACGGTCCGTTAGGCGCCCTCGCATCCAGATTCGTCGCGATAACCGCCAGAATAACAACGGAAATCGCGGAAACGGCGACGACTGGAATATCAATGATGGTGGGAATGGTAACCGAAACGGCAACGACGGTGATGGGAGCAGAAACCGAGATGGGAATGGGAGTAGCAACTGGTATTGGAATGGGAGCGGGGACGGGAGTGGGAACGGCGGGAACGGAAAGAGCGGGAACAGGAACGGTGGAAATGCCATCGACGATCCACCAAGTCGCGATTACGCCACATATGCAATCACTTGTGCGGACGCAGCGGACGCAGGGAACGTGACCACCAAGCTGGTGTTCGATTCTCTCGTCGATTCTGCTCGAACTGCCAGCCCGGTCTGTGAGTAATTGCCCCAATCTTATCTTCGTTTCTCACTGACTCGACGTTCTAGTTGGACAACAATGGGGTGATGTTCGTGATCGCATATATGAACCGTCTAAGATTTACAACCTTGTTCATATGTAGGCTGGACTGTACTGTCACAACTGGCCTGTACGCGCCGTCGAACGATTCACTGGACCGTTCAACAAGACCCTATCAAACAAGATCATTGTCATCGGTACGTTCTCATTATACCACCAGTGGGTTAACTACTGAACCCAGCTCCCGATACGTAGGAAACGAGGCAGATCCAGCGACACCTTTTTTGTCTGCCAAGAACGTAGCGGATGCGCTTGGAGACTCTGCCATCCTGATTGAGCAAGATGATTTTGGGGTGCGCTACAAGCTTTTCACCTCAAGTTCTGATCTCTTATCTTTCGTATGAAATTAGCATTTATCCTTGGCGATGCGTTCTGACTGGTAAGCTCCGGGTCTCCGTACAACGTCGCTCCACCCCCTGACACCGTTCCAGCACTCAAGGCGCGTTGACCGACTACTTCCTGAGCAACACTCTTCCTACGTCGGATAAGTTCTGTGAAGTACGCACACTCGCTTTGTGATCCATGACCAATCTGATATGTTCGTGATTGCAGACCGACCAGGCACTGTTCTCAGGTATCGACGAGGACACCCTACTCATGCCCCCGCCGGAGCTCGACAAAGCACGCCCATATAGACGATCTAGACGAACCGTAATTACGGTTGTCGTTGCAGTCGCTTTCATTGTGGTCCTGACCCTGATCTTGTGGATCGGAAAGTCCCTCCTGTCACGAAAGAACAAGGCTGCTGCCCCAGTGACGCATGTAACCCCGTAGGCCGTCGAACGGGTAGTGTAGGAGAGATCTGTCTATGTCGCTAAGTAGACTCGACATAGTTGATACATTCAGTATCGATTCGTAATCCGTTGGGCTTGTCCTACCTTATATCGGCCATTTTTATTTTTATTTTTATTTTTATTTTTTATTGGTTTCTAGAATGGAGACACTCACTTGATGATTCTTGAGAGGCCCAAGCCCTGAACGAACCCACAAACAGCGCGGCACGTGACGTCTGGTCACGCTCACGTCACCACGACATTGTCCTCAGACTCAAGGGAGCATTGCGAGTTCTCGGCGGGGAAAAGTCCCGGATAACCGGAAAAGTGCGGACCGTTTTCGCAGCCTCCGCACGAGAGGGAATCTTGAGTTTACGGCCGCCCTTCTCTTCACGTTTTCCCCGAGGGCTAAAAGGCTGGGGAAACCCTTATCATGTATCTAATATTTTACGTTGTCGTATAGCATCCATTCTCTCCCGGAGAGTGTGCGCGTAAACGACGAGGCTTTACCTCAGCAAAAGGCTTCGGCGCTTACGTCGGGACAAAGAATCGGCAAACACTGGCTGGTTTCCCCACATTCCCTCATGGTTTCCGCCGACATAGAGCCCCAGGATTCTGCGCGCGTATGCATCAAGAGAAACCCAAAGGTAACAGTCTTTGTTGCCGCATGATATTAATGACTTTTCCCCCGTAGATATGTGTCAGCGTCTTTCCCAAGTCTCCCCATGTATAAAGCCTTAGAGAAATTGTATATGTTTCCCTCGCATGTCCCATTGTTTTACCTTGGCTAAAAGCCTTGTCGCTTTTTCAACGTTCTCCCCCGGTAATATGCAGGTGTAATTGTGAGTATTTTCTATGGCTTATGTATTTGTTTTCTCCTGACAAAATCCTTGCCGTTTCTTTGTTGTTTCCCCCCATCAGCTCTTGCCGTCACCCTTCCCGACCCGCGAGTCGCTCTCGTGGTTCGAGTTGGCTGGTCACGCCTCGCTGCGCCTTTGGTGGGCGGGTGTCACCCACCTTACCGGTAGACGGTGTCAGCCGATGCGTACGTTCCCAATCTCGCATGTATCTATACCATTCCATATGATGGGGAAGCGCCTGCACGACTACGTGCTAGGCTGAATACACCTTGCTTGTCATTGCGAACGGTCTAGCACGCAATGTACAAGCTAAGACGTGAGCAAAATGAGTAAATAACAGGTAGTAAATAAGGATACTAGCTCTATCGCGGGGATAAACTAGAATAGCAATTTTGTGCATCGGAGCTCTACAACTTATGACGGCTCGCCCGTACTAACGCATACAGAAGATACTTGCTTATAAGTGACCATACGGCTCATTTACCAGGTTATACATTTCTAACATAACAATAGGCTCAGGCTATTTGTTCTGAAACATTGGGCGAGATCTGAGGGTGCGAGGAGGTTGGTTTAGTCCCTCGGCTCCGCCTCGCTCCAGATCATAGATTCCAACTTACAACTGCAGCGTAAGGTCGTAGCCGGGGTGGCCCTGTGGTCGCTCGGCACCGCCTCGCTCCGGGATTATGAGTTATACCGATATAGTACCCGAAAATGCTACACGATAGCATGAGGCGGCCAATGAGTACGGGATGTTGCGACAGCCTGAGGAGGTAATGTATGCTTACCAGGGTATACAGCCAATGCCCTATAATGTCAGACTCTCAATGTTTCAAAACGGGGTGCGCTTCAGTTTTAATGACCTGAACACTTGGATTGGTGGTACTTCGGAAAGGCTGCTGGGGCCAAAGTCTCAGCCGATCTCGCGTGACCCACGTGACTCAGGGTTAGGAGGACCCGTCATGGACCCTGCAACCTCGACCGGGGAGTGACCTTGACAAGCAAGGTGATATATACACATTCCATCGTAATCACAAGCTCCGCGTCCAGTCTCAGGCTCAGTAGAACATTTGAACGGGGGAAACAACATTGAAACAATGGACCATTTCTCAGGAGGAAACAAATACCAAAGCTGTAGAAAACACTCACGGTTTGGACTACCTATTGCCTTGGGAAAAGGCTGAAGGAACGACGAGGCTTTTAGCTAGCGTAAGACGACGGGATACACGAGGAAAGCGCATATAGTTTCCTCAAGGTTTGACGCAGGGAAAACTAGAGCAAGGCGCCGACACGTTTTTTTTGGGGAAAACGCCATTAGTGTTATGTCAGAACGGAGACTCTTACCTTTGAGTTCCCCCTAGGACATATGCAGGCAAAGCGCTGGGGCTTTATGTCGGCGGAAACCATGAGAGAATGCGGGGAAACCGGCCAGTGTTTGCCGATTCTTTGTCCCGACGTAAGCGCCGAAGCCTTTTGCTGGGGTAAAGCCTTGTCGTTTACGCGCACACTCTCCGGGAGAGAATGGATGCTATACGAGAACATAGAATGTTAGATACCGGGTAAGGCTTTCCCCAACCTTTTAGCCCCTGGGGAAAACACTTAGGGAAGGGTGATCGCAAACTCAAGATTTCGTCGCGGGTGAAGGCTGTGAAAGCCGCGCACACTTTTCCAGTTATCTGAAACTTTCCCCCGGGGTGAACCCGCAATGCTCCCTAGAGAGAGTCGAGTACCGGGTAAAGCTCGCTAAATCAGTCTATCACCTCACTTGTCCCATATTGACACGACCTGGCTACAGCTGTCTCGATGTTTGGATGTATTGAGTTCTCGAAATAGTACGATCCTTGGGCATAGCCTTGGACACTCCGCCGGAGAAGGTTCGAGGACTCGCGACCGAGCAACGGCTTGCTTACAATACATGGGGATATGAGCAGTCTGAAACACCCTCAGTTATACGGTCAGTTCATCCGCGTCTTCGCTCGCCTCAATCGTGATTGTGGCCGATTAGCTGCGGAACATATTAGAATCCACAAGGTCGCACCATCCTTGCGCATAGTCTTGGGTGGTCGTACGCTATCGAATGTTGGAGAACTCGCCAATCAGTCTGGCCGCACAATAGCAAGTTATATTGGCATGATCGACCCGAGCAGGGGGACAACGCTGTTTCGAAAGCTCGGGTGGTTATCAACTTGGCCGGTCTCTATCAGATGTACGGCTCTATACCGTGGTCCCTCATGTTTGCCGAGTGGCTGATTGCAATGCTTCTAGCTCTCCGGATGTAGCTTTTGTGCGATTCATGGAGTGCAGTATGTTGATTTGGCGAGAGAGTTGTATTGGGTCGGCAAGATGATTGAGGAGTACGTGGTCACACGCCGCATTTGGTTATGTGATCTTGATTTTTCGGGTAAATGTGTCCAGGTACGACTATCTCGCTCACAAGGCCGGTGCATGCATTGCACCCGCCTGCGGCTTCAACTCGATCCCATCGGACTTGGCCGCATATATCTGTACTCAGACGCTTGAAAAAGAAGCTCCTCGGCTCGGGTAAACCTAGCACGTTCGCGCCGCTCATAGTTATCCCTGACTTAAATGAACTGTTCTCTCGGCTCAGCACCTCTGAATATCAAGTCAGTCGGCGCACACACCGTCAAAGGTCTCGGCATCTCGGGAGGTACCACGGCTGCGATGTTCAACGAGCTCCAAGAAGGGCCCGCGAGCACACAAGCAAAAGGAACTGAATGGAAATTAAGCCCGAGCACGTTGTTTCTTCCTTCTACTATCATATTAAACCTAACTCCCCCTCGTGATGTAGTACCCAGTCCACCTGCCTTACCCAAGATTCTTTACAACCTACCTCACATCTGGCCAACGATCTACAGTGGCTACTTCCCCGTGAGTCCCCAAACAAAGCGATCGTCCGACGCTCCTGGGGTCCCGTGCACTGCGTCGCCGCGGTTCTGCTTCATCCAATACCTTCTCCTACCACGAGTTTATGCCAACTCAGTCAGCGGTGGGCGGAGTCCTGCTTAGTTTGACCTGGTACATCATCTTCACGGCGCTAGCCCTACCCCGGCACGTTCGATGGCTCGCTAAGCGGATCCTGCCGGCCAGTGGAGGCGGACTGCCAAGGGATAAACTTGAGATGGGGAGCTTTAGGGTTGTAAATGTGGCTGAGGCGAATGGCGTGGTTGCTAAGAGCGTTGTGAGAGAACGTGAGATCCAGGGTACTACCTCACCACCTGTAGGCTTTTTCTCGTTTGTTTTGATTGTGTTTTGTTCTAACAAGTATATGCTAGGGGTGGTGTTCGGGGGCGCGCTCTTACTCCTCGACCCAAATAGCCTTGCGGCTATCGGCAGAGAAGGCGGGATTTTGACGCCTACAACTGCATTCGGGGATAGGTTAGCTAAAGCGCTAGTGGATACAGGCAAGTTTGAAACGAGCTCGGAGGTATTGGTAGAGGGTGGGGAGGTGTCGAAAAAAACCCGATGAGGGTAGGAGTAAAAGACGTTTGGTATTTTTTATCGATTTCTGTACGCTGTATGTTATCACGACAAAAAAGCTACTTAGATGTGATGGGTGAATGTAGCGAGCGCTCTAACGGTGGGTTGAACAGGGTGTATGCGCCCGGCGCTCGTAGCCATCAGAAGTGAGTCATTTAGCTTTATGCCCCCGTAATATTACCCAAGTAACGTTCCACCATGCGCGCGAGGGGTCTGAACCCACCTTATCCCCCCCCCTCCGCCTCATGTCCGGCGCTTGTTTTCCGGGGGCTTCTTGGTATCGGTTCTCATTTACTTCCGTGAGGCACGTGGACTCAGATCATAATGATCAACGAAACCGGATGATCGGAAGCCGGCCGGATGGGACTGGTGAGCGGCTATACTACCCTCACAACCGATATTCTTTACGAATTACAAGAATCTAGTACTTTTGTGAATCATGGTGGGTAGTACATATCCTACGCGAGGAGCTGCCCTTATCCCTTGCGTACGACGCATCGTCCGGATCTATAGAGTGTAAGTTATCTTACGTCTCGAATGTCTTCACTAGTTGATTCTTCCACGATCCTGAATTATATAATACTCATACAACCATGATGCTCGTAGCGGCAGAATAAAGTCTCACAAAATCCTCTTACAAAACCCTCAATGGGTTCTGACGAATCTCAGACCACGCGCGGCGTAATCATAAGCAGTTTAATGGCATGTAACCATTTCATATCTTGGTTGAGCCGCGCTGATGTCCTAGCCCCACTCAGTCGGCCCATGAAATAGCTGAACATCTTGGCAAGCACGGATGTCAGAACATCACTAGTACTCTAGACGTTAAATCATTTAGCACTTTTCCTGTATCAAGCGGCGGATCTGGGAACGTCTACCGTGGCAAACTAATGGATACAACCCCGGTCGCCATCAAGCTCATGCGCCTACAAGTTGGCCCCACAGAGACAGGTCAAAAGTCCCTCAAGGTGAGTAGCAAGTTATGTACTTACGTGTTACTAAGTGAGTCGTAGCATGCTGCTCAAGAGTTGCACATTTGGTCGAAATGCCAGCACCCTAACGTGCTACCGCTGCTGGGACTGGTAGTATTCCGAGATGAAATAGGAATGGTATCTCTATGGTTGGAGCATGGGAGTCTCCCTTCATATATCAGCAATAAATCAGAGTTTGATCACTGGAAGCTGGTACGTAGAACCAATACATTTTGGATCCTCATCCATTCATTCGTTTCGATTTCAGAGTATTGCAATCGCTAACGGGCTTGCTTATTTACATGGGATCGGTATTGTAAGTGATTGAGGCTACGTTTGAGAATAGGTGGTCTCAGAGGTCTGTCTATCCAAGGTGCACGGTGACCTGAAAGGAGTATGTATCCCTGGGATTCAGCCACAAGAGTGTATCGCTGACACCGACTAGCTCAATGTCTTGATTTCGGATGATGGAGCACCTATGCTTACCGACTTTGGTAATGCAGTGCTACAAAATTGCACCCTCAACTTTACCAATATAACCCAGAGGAAGGGCTTGTCACTGCGGTGGGCGGTAAGCTCATGAATCTATAGCTCAACGAAGTATGACATGGTCAAGAGACTCGCGTAGGCCCCTGAGCTATTAGATGAGAGAGAAGGTACATACAGTCTCGCCGCAGACGTTTATGCGCTCGGAATGGTAAGTCTTGAGCTCTTATAAGTTGTCACGACATGCAGCTAATGAAGTCGAAATCTCAAGACTATCTTGGTATCTCAACCACGCCTGAAGCTTACCTTTTTTGCCTAACTTACCGAAACACAGGAAACCTTCACCGGTCAAGTTCCGTACTTTGGAAAGTCAGAATTCGGCGTGTTGAGCGCGGTTACGATCAGGAAGGAGATACCACCTCGACCTCAGGAGTGCATACCGCCGAATAATCAGCAAGGCGATTTGCTTTGGCTGCTGCTAAAGAGATGTTGGGCCAACAATCCAGACGACCGCCCAGGCTCATCAGAAGTCGCACAGACTGTGAGTGTGACTACTGGTTGCGTGTTCTGAGCGAGAGTGCTAACCACGAGATGAAGCTGCATAAAATTAGCGATGATGATCTAGAAATAGTAAGTAATGGTATATGCGAGATATAATATGCTGACCCCGATACAGCGCCTGCCTCTATAGGCTGTGAGTAACTATCGCAACGGAGACTTACCTTACCCCAATATGGTATGTTTCTTTCTTTTTTCTTTTGAATCGTTAATTTATTATCAAATCAAGGCAGGGCCTTATGTGCCGACACCAAAGACAAAAGAGACGCTAGACAATGTAAGAGGGAAAAGAAAAGAAGAGAAAGCCTATGGCTACTAATATGGTATGTTGCCAGCGCTCTCGACCTCAGGCTTCCGTAATTATTACTAGTTTTATGGTATGCTTTTATGTTCTGCTTTACACGTGGAACATATTGATACCCCATTTTATTCTTCCTGCATCATAGTCGATTCACGAGATATCGCAACACCTTTGCAAACACGGGTGTCAAGATGTTACGGGGCACCTGAATATCCATTCGCTTAGCACTCGTCCCCGTGCAATGGGTGCTTCAGGCGACGTCTATCACGGTAGATTTAAGGACGCAACTCAGGTCGCCATTAAAACCATGCGTTTACAGATCGGTTCCTCTGATATGGACCGAAAATCCCTCAAAGTAAGCGGCAACTCACGATCCTTTGTATAGCTAAGCAAGTTTCAGCACGCCGCTCGAGAGCTATATACATGGTCGAAGTGCCAGCACCCCAACGTACTGCCACTGCTAGGCTTCGTGGTATTTCAGGATCAGATCGGCATGGCATCTCGATGGCTGGAACGTGGGAGCTTGCCTATGTATATCCAGCAGAACTCAGACTTCAATCCATACGAGATGGTACGAAACACTTTGCTATTTCAACTTGATTTTATATAATTTTTGTTGAATCACAGAGCGTAGGAATAGCTAGCGGTCTCGCTTATTTACACAACACTGGCATTGTGAGCCCTCTATAAGCTAGATCTCACAGTGATTGGTCTCTTCGAATGCTTATACCCACTCAGGTGCACGGGAGTCTACGAGGAGTACGCTCTGCTGTTTTGCCACATTAGAACGTGATGGTGACGTGGACTAGCTCAAAATTCTTGTTTCAGACGATGGAGCTCCCATGCTTACCGGTTTCGGTTACGCAATGCTCCGGAACGGCACTTTGAATTTTACCACCACCACAAACAATTACACACCTTCACCACGGTGGGCTGTAAGTACACTCCCAAATTTACAAGGCCGGGCTGAGGACCTCTATCCCCAGGCTCCTGAACTGCTTAACGAGAGAGAAAGTCCTAGTAGCGCTGCAGACATATATGCACTCGGCATGGTACGAGGTTTTTACATCAGGCAAGAGTGATATGTTGACGGCCTTGGCATTTCAAGACCGTGCTGGTATTCTCTGTCTCGTTGATCTTCCTTGACGATTCTGACGTTCGTTGTTGAAACGCAGGAGACCTTCACAGGAAAGGTCCCGTTTTTTGGTCTACTAAGTAACATTGCGGTGATGAGCGCAGTGATGGTCAGAAAGGAGATACCTCTTCGGCCCGAAGTCCAGATACCGTTAAACAGTCGGCAAGGAGACCTGCTCTGGTCGCTTCTGAAGAGGTGTTGGGCATACGAGCCGAAAGATCGACCAAGCTCAGTGGAAGTTGAGTCGGAGGTTAGTTCACGTATCGGGTTCGAACCTTCCCCGAGACTAATACTACGAAAGATACGTGAAATCACCTACGATGGCCTCACGCACAGCACCAGTTTGCCCAAATATATTTAGCACGATTCGTGCTGGTAAAACTTTCGTTTCGAGTAGGAATTTGAGGTTGAAAGGTGTATATATGACCTTCGTAAGCTCTTGTCAGAAGGAAGCAAGCCTTTCTAGCCCGTCATCGGCTGCTCTCAAACGAATCCACTCGTGTCGGGCAGTTCTGAGTTCTCCATGTGATCTCGGCAACAACTCATAGCTGGCGGGTGCGTCCTGATTTCCAACCATCCCAACGAGCAACTCGCTCGCGGCTCAATCCGGTGTTTTCTTCCTTCTTCGTGAGAAGATATTCGTAGCATCTCCACCTCATTTCGAATCCCTACCTCTACCTTTGGTTCCCCTCCGCTTTGCTATAGCATTTTCCTAGAAGATGATTCATAGTTTTATGTCGGTTTTGACTCTCGATCAGTCTAACGCTCCTCCCCGCTCTTCCTAATTCATCATCTTCGTCGGCTTCTTCTCGGTATGTCCCGCTAAGGGGGCCAATACACGGTATCATTAGATTTTACAGAAGATCGCCAGCACGAAACTAGATTCCTATATATATAGTCTAATACGTTGAATGGACATTGGACTACCGCTCGGAGCTTGTCAAATCTTTCAGTTTTGTGCTTCGGGCTCTGCATGAGCATGCTTTCACGCCCCCTCCTTGGACCATTTTATCGGAGCTCATGTAGTGCAAAAATTTTGCAAAACGTGCCACGGTCCTTTTACGTTCCTAGGGGTGCTTGAAGTACTCCTGCGACCCCTGTTGTATGTCGCAGCTTTTGTTTTCGTGGTTGCAAAGGGATTCTATTAGACTCTTTATATTACCTGGGATTTACAATAGGAGTGAGACTAGCATAAGGTACTGGCAGGCTGGAATCGAGATATGGGATTGTACCAAGTGTACCGTGGTTGGGGACTGCTGTTTTCCTGCTTCGTCGAGTGACTCGAATGTTCAGCAGCTGTCCAGAGAGCTCGTGAAGCAGCCGCGAGTATTACACGCGCGAAGGTCGAGTCTAGATCCGCTGACACGAACTAGCGGGAACAGGCGGTGTCGAAAAGAGCAAGGTTACTGCCCGTGACGCGGCCAAGCCCGGCACGTGACATGAGGTCACGCTCACGTCACCACTACTATCCCCCAATTCGAGCGACGGTGCATATCCAATCAACCGGCCATGGTCTCGACTACTCCCAGACCGACTCGACGCGACTGATACTGGCTACTTGTCGAACTCATCAGTGCTTAGGATTATTCCACCCTTGGACATAGCCCTAGCGATCTCGCTCTGTAGCAGGCTCAAGGACTTGCGAACATATCTGACCGGTCGCTCCCATTACGTAGGGACGTGAGCAGTCTGAAGTACACTCTTTGTTGGAATGGCAGACTATACGGTCAGTCCGTTCGCGTCTTTGCTTGTTCCAGTGCTGATAGGACTTGGCTGGGGTCGTTTGCCTGTCGGATACGTCGGAATTCAAAAGTCGCGCCATCCCTCCGCATAGTCTTAGGGAGTCGCGCACCACTAAACCCACGAGCACTCACCAAAAAAACCTGAGCACACGGTAGCAACCCGTGTTGACATAATCGACCCGAACAGTGTTGGCGCCGTTGTTTCGGAAGTTCGAGTGATCATTAACTTGGCCTGTTCAGATTAGACGTACGGCTTCATTGTTTTCCGGTATGTTCGCCGAGTGGCATGATCAAGATGATTCTAACTCTCCGGGCGTAGCTTTTATGCGATACATGGAGTGCATTATGTTGATTTGGCGGGGGAGTTGCACTGGGCTGCGAAAGATCACTGAAGAGTACGCGATCGTATACCGTATTCTGTTATGAACCACCCATGTTATTATTTATGCGTGAAGGTATAACTATCTCGCTTACAAGATCCGGGCATGTATTGTACCAACCTCCGGCTTCGGCTCGATCCCATCTGGACCAGTCGCATATCTCCCCACTCAGACGCTCGGGAAAAAACTGCTTGACTCGGATATACTAGGCGTTCCCAACACACATGGTCATCCCTAGCTTGAGTTGAGAGTTTTTCGACTCAATACCCCTGAATATCAAGTCAGTCGGCACACACCGTCAAGGGATTCGGCATCTCAAGAGGCACCGAGGCTACGATGTTTAGCGAACTCGAAGAGGTTTTTGCGAGTGTACAAGCAAAAGGAACTGGATGCGGACTAATCCGAGTACGTCGTACTTCGTTTAGCTCATCGTGCCCACCCTAACACTACCCCAATCTTGTAGTATCTAGTCCGCCCGGCCATTCCGCCTTGCCCGAGATCGTCTACACCCTCCCCGATATGACCTACGATCTACGGCAGCCTCTTCCCAATGAGTCCCCCAAACGAAGCGATCGTCCGTCGCTCCCGAGGTCTCTGTGAACTGCGTTGTCGCATTTTCTGCGCTCCACCTAGTACATTCTCGTGCCACCAGTTAATGCCGACTCGTTCCGCGGTGGGAGGGGTCCTTCTCAGTCTCGCTTGATACGCCATCTTGACGGCGCTAGTTCGACTCCTGTCGACTCGATAGCTCGCTAAGCAGATTTTGCCAGTCAGTGGGGCTAGACCGCCAAGGGACGAGTTGGAGCAGAGATCATTTCAGGTTGTGAATCTGCCTGAGCCTAGAGATCCTTTTTTGCGAAGATTATCGTGAGAGGGCATGGGGACCTGGGTATGATCTCGCCGCCCGTAAGTCTCAGCTAATCTGTCCCCATTTTCGGTTCTCATAGTCGTAGATGATTTTTGAAAGCGCTCTCCTTCTCCTTGATATGACTAACCTTATCTCTTTATGTTGATACGTAAGGCCAAGCTTTCATTCGACAATAAATCATTGATTAAAAAAATTATCTCTGTAGGCAGTGAAGGAGGAATACTGGCGCCTATGGCGGCGTTTGAAAATAGACTTGCCAAGGCGTTGGTGGATACGGCATCAGGGAAATCAACCGAGAATGGTATGAGCATGTAAACAACGTACCAGAAGCTGATAATAGCCATATCCCATATAAGGCTCTTCAGCCTGACGTGCCAACTGATACCGCACTATAGGTAGGCCGATGTTAGGTCAGATGCCTCAT